>VDFB02295410.1:0-45131 GCA_007258455.2 Sequoia sempervirens | reverse complement strand
ACATGTGACAAATTCCCACCTTTGGGAACCTTGTCTTATCCACTAGATTCTTCCAATCATTGTGAATTTTTAATTCACTTTTATTCTCCCAAAGCTTTCCCTCTCCCCATGTGATCATTGAAAGGTCACATCAAAGTACTTGGAAGGTACTTGTCCTTCCTCCACATCATGTACTTCCCTTCCACATCACCTACACATCATCCTACCTTTATCCTCTTCACATTCCACATGTCAAAATGTGAGGGCTTGTGAGTCCTCAACTCACCTTAGCCCTTCATCTTGACCTTGTTGGATAAATCCCAACCATTGAATTCTCTAGAGAATTCAAGTTTCTCTATAAATACCCCATCCTCTAAGGCATTAAAAAACACTTTAATTTTGAGCAACCTTATGCTACTAATTTGCATTCTCAAGTATTTGCTATCATTTAGCCATCCATCTAGTAATTTTGCATTATCAATCTTGCATCTAGTAACATCAAAAGCCATCTAAGGAGTGTACAAATTTATCTAAATCAAGGGCCAACCAAGGAGTCTTCAACAACAAGGAAGGTATAATCGATTTGCATTTTATTTCATCTATTTTCCTTGTTTTATCACTCTTTAGACTAATCATTGAAGTGTTCTTAGTGTTTTATCATTTGCATTTTAAGATATTTTGCACATTAAAATAGGGTAAAATTCCAAGGTACACAATAAAAATAAAAATACATTTAATCCAAATATGTTTTAAATGTAAAATAAATTATATTTATCTGTATACCATTATTTTTCCCTTGATTAAGTATATCAATTATTTTAATTTAGTAATTAAATATTGAAAAGTTTTTGGTGTGATCTTATGTCCTAAACGCAAAGAACCTAGGATAAATTCCACTTTTCCAAGGATTTCGTTAGGATGCAAGTCAACAAGGTGCATAGATTGAATTTCAAACTCCAAGGTGAGTCAGTCATACCTAAATCAAATCATTTTGAGTCTTAGGAATGATTTGGAATGATTAATCTACTTGAACTATATGAACTAATATGATAAATACAATATCTCAGAGATAAAAAATGGAAACAGTGATTTTCAGGTGGACCTAGGAAGTGTTAGATGATGTGTAGGTCACCAAAAGTTGAAGTTGGATTCAACATTCCAAGAGGGGTTCAGTCACCCAAGGGAAAATAGGTCTTTGATAAGGGATCCTTAAACTAATTTTATAGTCCTCTAATGTTGGATCTAAACTTTTGATTCCCAGTAGTAAACTTGTCAGAATATCGTTAGTACATTTTGTAATTAATTTTTTGTAGATTGACAAATATTAGAGCTTTGAATGTAATAATGGAGAATTTTCCTTTAATATTTCCTTAATCCTTTTCAAACCTATAAACTGCACGTTCAAAGAGGGAGAAATTTTTGGGCCATTTAGGGGCTTGCCTCAATCAAACCCCATGTAAGTGTTTCCACTTCCACAATGACAGTGTCAATGGTAGAAATAATAATTGAAAGGAAGGAATGATGAAATCACAATGTTGCAACTCACCAACCTTTAATGACTTCCTTGAAGGATTGAAGTCATACACTTCACCTCAAGGATTTGGATCTTTATTTTATTGAATGCTTGAATACTTTGGAGACCTACAACAAAGGTTAGCTTTCACAAAACATGAACATGAACACACATTTACTCACATAAAATTTGGCATGATGTTAGGATCTTGAATTGTTGCAATAAAACTTTGAAATGCTACTCTTCAATTGCTCAATAGTGCTCTTAAATGCTAAGTAATTTTGCTTAGTAGAGGTTAGATTTCAAATGGGAAATCAACTAGGTCTTTATAGGCTTTTATCCACTTTCCCAAAAATTAGATTCCAACAGCTGACACTTGATACTTAAATTTTGGATGTTAAAATACTGCCAACAACATATTTGAATTTGGGTCCTAGCTAAGAAGGGGGCGAATGGGTCCTAGCCCAAATTTCTAGGACACACTTATAGAGAGCAAAATAATAATTGGTCTTATTTATTTAATGCTTTCCATCTTTTAGAAAATGATAAAATTTAGGCCTTGGAATGCATTATTTGGAAAATTATGAGCTTAATTAAGTCTAATAATTTAAGGGGGTAAAAACAAAGTGTGAAATTTTTAAGGGTGACAATTTTCTTCACTACATTTAGCCCCCTATTTAGTGAGAGTATGACCTTACACTTAAAATCACACTAAAGTAGAAAAATATATGTCAAGAGGGGTTTGATTGTACAAATGTTAAAAAGATAGGATAACAAAGGATCAAGGGAGATGATCAAGTCCCCAGGATCGAAGATCCCATGACAAACCAACATAAGCAAAGGAACACACCTCCATGATATGCAACAAGACAACATACACAAACATGCATGTCAACATGGGATGCAAAAAGAGGGTATGGACTAGCAAGTTGTATTATGGTAGGAACCATACAAAAGGAATTCATGAAACACCATAGAAAAGTCCAATATTTACTAGGTGAATCATAAGATGTAAGGTTTACAAACTAGTGAGGACTATTTTTCACTAGGTGAGCCCCCAATAAAAGGTAAAATGAGAGACACACACTAGGTCTACAAGGTGTGCATGTAACAAGGTGGAAAAAATGGGAAATGCACACTAGGTCTACAAGGTTTGGGCCTATACTTAACCATACCAAGAGCTATACTCCTTGATAACCTTGATAAGGTACCACAAAATGTTATGCCAATGCTACACTAAGTTCAACTCCCATGAACAAAGTGAAGCAGAAAAATGTCAATGCCAATGTTAATGTCAATGCACCACTAAGTCCAACCTCTATGAACAAAGTGAAACAAAATAATTCTAGTGTATGCCCCCAATTTAAAGAAATTACAAAACATCATGCTTTGTGCAATTACATTAAAGTAGAAAAATGAATAATTCCATGTAAGAAAAGTTCACAAGAGCTTATTTGGAAATCCCTAATGCCAATGATATTTTTCCAAATAAAACTAAATAATGATAAAAAGTTTCCCCCAAATACAATGTGACAAACAACATAGAAAGGTGCACTAAGGAATCCATGGATCTTGGGTTAGTATACTTATTTTCTATAGTGATATAATATAGCTCAAAGCTGACATTGTTCCCCAAACACTCATGGAACAATGAACACAATGGAAGAATGACACATAGAGATAAAAAAACAATGAAAATTTTGGGTCAACATGGCAGAGACCTAAATGTCTCAATGCCTTGCATCATCCCCAAACGTAAAACACAAGAAAAAAAATAAAAGAAAGTTTACAACATATAGAAGAATGAAGATACAAATAGAAGAATGTTATGAAAGGTTTGTTTCCTTTGTATCCTTGCATCAACAAAGCAACAAAGATTATCCAAATAAAAATCACAAACATAAAGACATTCCAAGCAACACAACATGACAGATCACATCACATGCAAGCAAACAAAAAGAACACATGAAAAAAATATGAAGGAGTATCACACATGTGAGCTGACCTAAAGCAGGTCATCTGCATCACAATCTTGCTCATCAGAAATGGAAGGTGGACAACTAGCCAAAGGGACTACAACAAGTGTCATATAAGGAGTATCTTTGAGTGTAACACGTGGTAGGTCACTCTCATCAAGAGGATCATCACAATTTCCCCCATCTAAATTCATTTGCTTTGATAACAACACATTAAGTTCATTATGTACTTGTTCATCAATTTTAGCAATTTCATCCTCATCATCCAAATTGATCACAATGGGAGGTTTTATGACAATTGCATTTGAATTCTCTTTTTTTATTTCTTATTTTGGTTTTATGTCTTGTTTTAGTGAAAGTTGGATTCTTCTTGAGATGTTTCCATGGGTTTTGGATTATCATGCACTATTTGGTTCTTTTCTTCCAATTGGTGAGAAATAACACATCTATGCCTACACTCTTTAGCATTTATATTTCTTCTTACACAATTTTCAAGTTATAATGGGTAGGAGAAATTTGATCAACCATTGGTTTCTTTTCTTCCCATAAGGGAGGAACCACTGGGGGTTGGGAAACCATGGTGTCTTTAGGTTTATACACTTGTTTTATTTTTGGAGGCACAAAGGGAATCATCTTATTGTCTCTTGGTATTTTATAGTAGATTGGTGGAGGAACTCTAATGTACTTATCTTGATTACTTGGAAGGTTTTTTGGCTCAATCATAGTTTCATCAATGGTGGGATAAGGAGAAGGAACAACCATGGACCTATCACACACGTGAATATTTCTAAGAGATAACTTTGTTATGCGCTTGGCCTTGAACTTTTGATATGACTTGAAAAAGAAATATTCAAGAGGCTTTATAGGTTCCATGGGTTGAAGCCAAAAGAAATCCAATGAAAATTTTCCATGGGAAGACAAAGGATGGAATCCACTATGGTGCACTATAAATATCTCATTTCCAAAGGGAAACTTTATGCACTTGTGAATAATCAATAGGATGAAATTCATGGAGCATAACCATGGGTAGCCTAGCTTCACACAAAATTGGTTCAATGGCAGGATGATGGAGAATGAGACATCTAATTGCTTTGGTCCAATTTTAAGAGGAAGGGTGATGGAACCTATCGTAGGGATTGATAAAAACCATTATGATTCTTTATCAATTCTTTCAATTATTCATATGAATCTTGATAAAGCTCTTGCACAAATAGGAACTGCTCAGTAATCACATTCTCTACACACACAAGATCAATGAGTATTCCTTATACAAATTTTTGCATTGATGCAATCAGAAATGTAGAGAGGACCATCAGGTGCATGTATAAGTGCATCATTATTGGTGAAAGCAATATTAGGTAACACAATTGTTTGGCCCTTACAAGGCTGCATGTATCTATAAAACCAACCATTTTTTGTAGGCCATCCACATTATTACTATAATCATTATTCATGTCATTAGTTGTATCAATAAATTCATCTCATCATTCTTAACATCACAAGCTTGAACAATGTTGGTTGAATGATTAGGCATTGGATTGGTAAAGATTTGCAAATTTTGGTTAAGTGTGGCAACAAACTTATTTCCTTGATCATTAACACCATCCAACTGGATATAATTAGAATCAATGAGGTCTTGAACCTGATGTTTAAGACACATGCATTGTTTTTTATCATGTCCACTTGTGCAATGATATTGAAAAAATAAATTTGCATTGTAATTTGGAGGTAAAGGTATGGTTGTGTCCACAAGTCTAATAGGAGGAAATAATATTAGATTCTTACTTGAAATTTGTAATAGGATCGAATGGAGAGAATCAGGTAGCAGGGTAAATTGTCTAACTTTTCCACTAAATTGGTATGGGGTTGAACTTATGGTAGCAACTTGAGACTTAACATGATTAGTTATTTGGGATGGATTTATCTATATGAAGTTCTTGTTTGGATTCTTGAATGGTTGGTAAATTTTTTGTTGTATGGGCTCAAATTTCTTAGTATGAGCTTATGAAGATGCTTCTTCATACTTCCTAACTGAATTTTTATAGTCATGATGCACCATACACAATCTTATAAAGGATGGAAATTTCATTAATTGTACTTTTTTCCTTATGTACTTTTGCAAGTTTTCAATGAACATTATTTGTATTTTCACATCAAGAAGAGATATATTGACTTGTGATAATATCAACTGATAGTGATTTATGAAATCTATAACCTTTTCACCTTGTTTTTTATTGCATCACATTAAATTAGTTATGTTGATCTTAGGACCAATGTTGACTTGGAAATGATTGAGGAAAGCATTGAAAAGCCCACTAAATGAGTGGATTGAGTTATTGGAAATGGAAAAAACCAATCCAAGGCCATGTCCTTCAATGACCTAGAGAAAATTTTAGCCAAGAGTTTATCCTAAAAAGCGAAGTCACTACACATGACGGTATATTTTGATATGTGATTTCTAGGGTCCCCTTTACCATTATACTTGTCAAATCAGGGTATCTCTATGTTTTGTGGAATTTGTGCTTTCAATATCTCAAGTGACAATGGGTTCCTTTTAATAGACTATGATGGTTGTCCACTTCAGTTTTGGTTTATTGTTAAGATTTTTTATTGAAGCAATGTCACATTTTGCAAAGGTTGGTTTATGATAGAATCATTACTTGACATGTTTTCAAAATGAGGTGAATATGGTGGAATGGCGTATATGTTTGGTGGACTAATATGTTGTGAAGTTATGAGTGGGCATAGAATTTGAGGTGTGACATGTGAGGATCCAAAACCATAAGGATTTCTAGTGGAAAGACCTATTGTTGAAATTATGCCAATACTTGGTTGTATTGTGGAAGCAACAGTTTGATTTTTGTATGTAGGAATAGAGGCTATAGGGGTGGGGAGGAAAACTTGATTTCCTCCTTGACTTTGAGTGTATCCCAAAGCTTGAGAGCAACTAGCCATTGTAGGTACTGTTGGAATCAAGGAAATACTGAGAGGGGGGGTGAATCAGTGTTCTGCAATATTTAACTTTATTAACCTGATCTTTAAACCACTTATAGCATTAAACCAAAAGAAAGATGCAACAACACAAAGCAATCAACCACAACACCATAACACAAGGATTTTTACGTGGAAACCCTGTTAGGGGAAAAACCATAGTGGAAGGCCAATCTACAATATGAGTATACTTAGAAATAAGTGTTTACAAAAGGAATGCACATGCATTCTGGCATTCTTCCTAGAGCTTACTGCTCAGATACAAAATGAAGACTCACTGCCTTACAAAAGGATTTGGATAATCATCCAAAGATTTGAACTAAGAGAGTAGCATCTACAAATTCTAGATTATAGTTCCAGTTAGGCTCATTAGTTGCATTCTTGACCTTTTGTCTGATTCTTCTCTTCTGCTTAGAAACTTTGACTACCTTAAAGTCGGATCACAAGTCGCTGCTCTGCACAAGTGAAATTGCGCACAATCACTTTACAATCCTTCTGACTATCACAACACACATCAAACATACATACAAATGATATAAATGTTCACTTATATATATTCACGACTAAAGATTTAGTCAACCACATGTCAGTTTCAATAAAACATAAAATATTTTACAAACCATCAGCTCAATCCATAAGTAAATTTCAATGCGCACCAACCAAAGTTGGCCATAACATAGTGATGACCCAAAACAACATGCGCGAGCACAAAATATTTCAAACAATTACTCCTCGAAGATCCACAACATGGTATATTCACTTAGTTGGCTTCCTTGCACTGATAGACAAAAAAACCAATCAACTAGATCTTCTAACTTTCACACCAATTGATATGAGGCTCTATGATTTAAGGAAAACATAGATAATACATAGAAAAACATTCCCTAAGATCCAAAACTCAAAATGATAATAGGAATTTTGCATATGGATGGATAAACATAACTCTATCAGAGGCTCTGTTCTAACCTGACAATTAATTACAAAACTTTGATCTGACTTCTATAATGATCAAATTCTAACGTGTGGATCGAATCACTAACTAGGTTTGCTAGCAATGACAACACTAGATGACATGTGCAGTGTCTCTTTCCAATAGGTATATTATCATCCACTATGTGGGTGATCCCACAATAGTGGTTTACAATTTTTAGCCAAATTGGACACTGAAATAATTGTTTTTAACTAAATCTTCACTTTAAGGCATCTATAGCGCCTAAATCGTGAGGAATTTGAAGATGATGAAAACTAGAGTTTCATGAAATTTTTTTTGTAGATTCTAAATATATTTTTTCAAAAAATTTGGAATCAATTTGCACTTCTTTTTCCATCTCCCTCAAAAACTAGTTTTTTTTCATAAAACAACATTTTTAAAAAGTGATGCTCACCGTATAACGCATAATTTTTTTCCATGAAGGATAAAATTCTAATTCTTTTGAATTTAGATTGAAAACTCTGATATCTAGTGCTTCCACTTGGTTAGATAGTTTTTTAATGAATATTTTTTCTTTAATCAAGTTTCAAATTCAAGCCAATTACAATTCAAACATAGCGCGACCGTATAAGGCATAACTTTTTTGTATGTATCAAAATTCATTTTTTTAATTTTGTTGGATCAAGGACTTCAATATTTGGTGCACTCATATTTTTCAATTTTTTTTTTATAATATGCTATTTTTCCACATGTGCAAAACAAAGAGCTTGATTTTCGGTGAAAAACCTATGTTTAATAAAACTAAAAAAACAAATACATAATAAAACCAAAACATATTAAAATTATATTCATTGGAGCTTATTCTAATGAACCTTATTCTGTTGGGTTGTGAAGTCTTCCATTTTCATCTTCAACCCGAGTTCGAAGTGCCAAAATTGATTTTTTTCTCGAGGATGAGGGATAAGGGGGGTTTGAACGAACCCCTAGGGGTTCGGGCGAACCACCCTTTCATAAGGGATTTTGTTGGGTTTTTGGGCAAGAAAGAATTAAAAGGGTTCGCTCAAACCAATAGGTTTGTATGAACCCCTAAAATCAAGTGTTTTGCCATGCATTCATTTTTTGTGAGTTTTTCCTTCCTCACTTGAATTGTAAACCACTATTGTGGCTTCACCCATGTGGGCTAGGCTACACACAACCTCTAATCCATTATCATCATGAAGTAGTTTTTTCAATTTGTCAATTATATGAATCATTGTATTAGTGAATCATTCAATACTCACATAGTCTTGAATTTTTTCTATATCCTTGTCCAATTTTCATAGTTTGTCTTCAGGAACATGGGCACCATAGTATTAACATCTATAAAGTTAGGTGCTTGTGAGGTTGTCATTGACATGGTAACATAAGGAATAAAGACCAAAATGGGTTGAGTATTGACAACACTAGTCATGTGAAAGAGTTTGAAGACTCGTGATCCACAACGGGTGTAAAGTTAGCATGGGATGTCATAAGTCTAGAACTATATCTCACTAAAGTATTGGCAATAGGACACCGGGTTGTGACACTCATGTGAGTTTAACAGCACCAAAAGTGTACCCAAGATGAACTCAATTTTTTTGAATAAGTATAGTAAACACTCAAAAATATAAAGTAGCAAGTATAAACAAACATGAACCACAACAAAAAAGGTCTCAAAAAAAATTGTTTGGCCAAGATAAGCAAGACAGGGTCTCCCAAGAGCGTCTAGGTCCTAGTCAGGGGTTTTGAAAGTTTGAAGTTTGACCATAGACTACACTGCTTAAGGAATTTGATTCTTCTTGTAAACAATTGTAACAGTAAATAAATTTCAAGAATTTGATTAATGTATTCCAATTTAAAGCACAATGTTGCAAGTATGTAACAATGTTGAAGATGTTTAAACAAAATGGAATGCAAATTTTAGATTTGAAATGTAACAATTGACTAATTGTAAGATGCATAGACCTAAAAAATGTTGATTTTTAAAGGCAAAATTTGACCCTAAATAATGCACTTTCTTTATCCAAATGAACTAAATGCAAAAATTCTTCAGAATATGCAATTATGAAATTCAAATAAAGATTTGCAAGTACAAACAAACTAAGTAGACAGAGATAGACAACTGTGAATTTTTTTGTTGATGCAGTTGTATAAGGACAAGGTCACCCAAGGGCGTATGGGTCCTTGTGCAAGGTTTTTAAAACTTCAAAAAGTTGAATCTTTAAGTTATTTCTTAAGATTATTGTTCCTATCTACAAACAAGTTTAATAGTGATTATTTTTCCAAAAAAAATCAATGTAATACAAATGCAAATGTATGACAATTTTGGAACAAAATGGCACTTTTCTAATGTTATTTTGAAACGAAAATCTAATCTAAATGACTGAGAGACACCCTAATGCAAGATATGATGTAATATGGATGTAATTTTTTGGATTTTTATGACTTTTACGATGTAAACATGAAACCCTAAATGAGAAATGCAAGACAAAATAATGCAAAACCAAGATTTATGGTTTTGAAAGACTACCAACTGAAAAATCTATGATGTCAAATGTCAAGTTCACCAAAATGAAATATAGAAAAATGGTTGGTGGGATCTTATGCCATAAATGCAAAGAACCTAGGATTAGTTCCACTTTTCCAAGGATTTTCATTAGGATGTAAATCAACAAGGTGCATAGATGGACTTTCAACCTCCAAGGTGAGTCAATTAGACCTAGATCTGGTCCTTTTGAGTCTTAGGAATGAATTGGAAATGACTTGGAATTATTAACCTACTTGAACTATATGACCTGGTATGATAAATGCAATATCTCAAAGATAAATAGATGGAAACAGTGATTTGCAGGTGCATTTGGGAAGTGTCAGATGATGTGTACATGTCACCAAAAGTTGGATTTTACATTCCAAGAGGGACTTAGTCACTCAAGGGTGAATGGGTCTTTGATAAGGGGTCGCGAAACTATTTTTAGAGTCCTCTGATGTTAGATCTGAACTTCTGATTCTTGGTTGCAAACTTGTTGGAATTTCGTCAGTAAATTTTATAATTGAGTTTCCATAGCTTGACAAATTTTAGGGCTTTGAATGTAACAATGGAGAATAATCCTCTTCAAACCTATAAGCTACACATTCAAAGAGGGGGAAAATGTTAAGTCATTTAGGGGCTTGCCTTAGTCAAATCTCATGTAAGTGTTTCCACTTCCACAATGAAAATGTCAATGGTAGAAATAGTAATTGAAAGGAAGGAATGGTGAGATCACAAATGTGCTACAACTCACCACCCTTCAATGGATTCCTTGAAGGACTAAATTCATACACATCACCTCAAGGATTTTGATCTTGCTATGCTTGAATGCTTTGGATACTTATAACAAAGGTTAGCCTTCACAAAACATGAACATGAACACATGTAAACTTGCATAGAATTTGACATGATATTAGGATCTTGAATTGCTGCAATAAATCTTTGAAATATTGCTCTTGAGTTGCTCAATTTAGTGCTTTTGAATATCTTCTCTCCATTGTTGCAAGAATGGAAAGTTCTAAATGCAATTATCTATTGGATATGGCTTCCCTCTAAAACATTGGATTTGTTTAATAGAAACAAAGCTTTTCTACCACTCTGAGCTACTGTGGAGTGATGGTGAAGAATGTAATTAAGCTAAGAATCACTACAAAAAGGCATGGTTGAAGGTATAGAAAGTGTTGAAAGTTATTTTTAAATACCATTGGATTAGAGCAAAGTGGCAGCATGACATAATGAGGAAGGCTAGTTCTAGGGTATGGTTTGAGGGCTTCATCAACTTCTTGGTGGGTGAGGCTCAGTCCTCCCCCAAAAAGGTACATTTCTTCCATACTCCATGATAGTTTTCCTCATTAATTTCTTTGATTGGTGTGTTGTGTCTAAGGTTTTCGGTGTTTATGATTGTGTGTTTTCTATTTTTTCTCTCCCTATCTTCTCTGGTCGAAGGGCTTGTTGCTCATGTGAAGATCAATGGAGGTTGCTCATATGTGAAAATCAATGGAGGGGACCTGCGACCCCCCTCAATCCCTCTAAGGACTCCACCAAGTTTAATTGGGTGGTTAATAGTAATAACCACCCCAAATTATTTCAAGATGCAGTTGCTAGTGAATACCCTAATTGCTTGGAGAGTGAAAATTTTCTCTTCAACTCCACAGGTGAAGGAGAAAGTTCTAGTGTGAATGGAGGACTACAAGGTAAGATTCCTCCAGATACCACTGTGATTTCTCCAAATAATTATATGATTGATTCTATTCATAAGGAGAGGGGAATGCTATCTGAGGTCATAGTTTTCATGGCTTCCATTGACCTAGATAAGATATCCTCAAGAAAATACCTAGATAATTGGTTTAGTTCTGTATGGAATAAAAAATTAAATGTGTAAATTTCTTTGTGTCATATGATTCAAAAGGGATTTTTCATAATCTACTTTATAAATCATGATATGAAAATAATTCTTTTGAAGAAACCCTACAAGAGTGTTAGTAAATTTGTGTTTAGGGTTTTATCTTGGACATTGGGGGAAATCTATGATCGAATCCTAGCCTTGTCTAGCCTTAGGTGGTTGATGATAAAAAATATTCCATAGGATATGTGGTTGTTTGTTGAATAAATTATGGAACCCTTTGGTAATGTAATCAATTTAGATTGGCCTAAGGTCACCTTGCCAAACCTAAATGCTCAAGTTCTTGTCTCCTTTAACCATGGGGTGGATTTACCTGGAAACATTGGTCTCAAAATTGATGGCTTTGTCCACATTTTTCTTGTTGAAATCCTTAGAGGGATTGGTGTGTGTTATCTATGTAGAAGAGAAGGGAATTTGAGAAAGAACTTCCCATTGATTCATGGGGTTTTTGGTTGGTCGAGTTGGATGTGGTCTCTGGTGGGGTTTTGAAGCCCTCCACTAGCCTAGAATCCCCTCTTGGTGTCACTTCCCCCTTTTCCTCACCTCTATTGTCTCTTCCCTTGTCTAGTGTCAATCCTCTCATTGTCTCTGAGTCCCCTATCACTTCCCCTTCTCTGTCGGCTTCAATACTAGTGGTCTCCACCCATAACCACCTCTCCCTTTCCTTGGCCATTCTCCCATCTCCTCCACCTTGCCAGTCTTCTTCTCCATCACCCCTACTCCCAACCCCAGGTCTAATGCTCTAGTAGGCACTGTTAAATTGAATGCACAATAGTTAGATTTACAAGACATCATAAAAAGGTGATAACATGAATAAGAACTCTGAAAAGAAAATTGAAGTTATTAAAACATATGTTAATGGCATTGTGGTTGATGATGAAACTATTATTTCTAATTTCCAAGTAAAAGAAAGTAAAAAAGATAGTGATAACTCCTCCATGGTCAAGAATTTAATCTTTTCCTATGAATCTAACAATTCCTCCAAAAATCCTTTTTATTCTATCCCTAAAAATATGGATTCTTTAATTTATGAGAGTACCGCTGTCATGGGTGTCATTAGAGGGGTCGAGGAGGCCAATATAGGTAATTGTGGGAGCTCTTCCTCTACCTCAGTTAGGGAATCCCTTCATTATTTGATCGACATGGTTATTAGATGGTTGGTGGAGATGATCAAAGCTCCACTTATTGAGGCCTCAATTCTTTTCCCAACTAGTGATCCTGCAAGTCCCTTTGGTCACCTTGATTGCGAGGAGACCCCTAGAAGCTATTTGGGCCTCCCCTGTGATGAGAATATACAGAATATTGAAGGGAAATAATCTAAAAGTAAGCCTGAGGTAAGCTTGCAAAATGATGGCACCATTAATTTGTAAGAATGGTATTGTTATCTCCTAAAGGAAAAGAAAGAATACTAGCATAGTGTTGTCTATGCCCTCTCCCAAGAGAATGGAAAATGAGGAAAGTGCAATCAAGTTTTATGAAATGTTTAATAATGCTAAAGAGCCCCCTACCCCCAAGTGAAATAATGATACTTAATTGTACCTCTTGGAATGTTAGGGGTTTAGAGTCCCCTGACAGAAAGTATGTAGTTAGAAGATTTCTTAATCTAGACCAGAGTAAGGACTTTGTCCTCCTACAACAACTCAAGGATGTAGACTTTATGCTTGAAACCAACTTAAATTTTATCTAGGGAATTCATGGTTCATGACCTCCAATCATGAGAAAGGAAAAGGGGGTGTTTCCATCCTAGTGGCTAATAAATGGAAACCCTACCTCATTAACTCAGGGGTCTCTCCTTGCAACAAAGTAGTTTGGTCCACCTTTGAAAGGGGTGATTCCAAATTCACCGTTTGCTCAATTTATGCTCCAAATGATTATCTTTGTAGGAGTGAGCTCTGGAAGTGGCTTGTAGGGCTACCGGATGTCCCTTGGGTCACAGGAAGGGATTTTAACATGATTGAGCATAGAGAAGATAAAAAGGGTGGTATTGATATGGAATGGAAAGGGAATGAGAACCAGTACTAGCTCATAATGAAGAATAGGTTCAATATTATTGATCCCCTTGAAGGTCTTAAACAAGAAAGCAACGGTGTTTGGTTTTCTTGGTGTAATGCTCCGAAGGGTAGCAAAAGAATTTATAGTAGGGTTGATAGGTTTTATGCCAATAAATATTTATGTTGCTTTGAGCCTTTCAGTGAAGGAAATAAAGTTTTGTTCTATCCCTACACACTGTCAGACCATCACCCAATTAAAGCTAAGATAACTATAAAAAGTGGGCTCAAGATTAGTCCTAAAATAAGGACAACTTCTTGCTCAACACTAGTTTTTTGAGAGACCAAGATTGCATTGAGGCTGTAAATACCTTATAAGGTATCAATAGGTAGATGTTGAAAGACCTTGGCCCTATTGAAAGATGGAATCAAAATGTCTTGTCATGAAAATGTATCTTTCAGACAATTAGAAAAAAGAAGGCCTTGGATAGGAGGAGGGAAGAAGATCACCTCCAAGATGAATTACTATCTACTAAAGCAAGGATTCAAGAAAAGAATATGGATGAGCAACTCTATGAGGAGCTCAACAAGGAAAAATGCTCCTTGAGGAAACTACAAGCCAATAATATTTAGGGGCTGAAAGTGAGGGCTAAGCTCAATTGGCTAAGCAAGAGGGATAAAGGGACAAAGTCCTTCTTCAGGTGTATTAAAGAAAAAGGAATAAAAGAGAAAATAGATCAGATCTTTCACAATGGTGTGACCCTGTCAAAGCAAGAAGACATCTTGCAATAGTTTATCCTTTTCTACAAGGACTTTTTCAAATCTGAAGATGATGGGGTAGTCTGTTTGGGGGCTAGAAACAAGCTCATGAGCTTGGTACCCAAATTTTTTTTTGGAGAAGATAGTGTACAATTAGCTACTAAGATATCCAAGGAAGAGATTAAAAGAGAAATCCTTGCCATGAGTAATGATAAATATACTTGGATTGATGGTCTTCTCGTGGATTTCTACAAGGTCTTTATTGACTGGATTTGTGACGATCTTCACTAGGTCTATATGAATGCCCTTTCTAAAGGATCCTTGGGGCACTGCATTAACCAAGGCCTTATTAAACTGCTACCTAAAGAAGGGAATAAAACACTAATTAAAAACTGGAGGCCTATCACTCTTTTGAATGTCTCCAACAAAGTGCTTTTAAATTTTTTAGCTTTGAGGCTTACCAATATCCTCCCCAAATTCATAAACTTAACCCAAATTGGGTTTATCAAATGGAGATACATACTTGAAAACTTGATAACTAGCTGGGAGGCTCTAGATTGGGCCAAAAGATCTTAGAAGAATGTAGCAATGCTCTTATTGGATTTTGAGAAGGCCTATAACAGAGTGGAGTGGTATTTCTTAAAAATGACCCTGGAAGCATTTGGGTTCCCACAAGACTTCACCGAGAAGATCAACACCCTCCTAAATGATGCATCTCCCATGATAGAAGTGAATGGAACCAAGTCTAAAGCCATTAAGTTGGAAAAGTCAATTAGGTAGGGGTGCCCTATTGCCCCTACCTTGTTTTTCATTGCCTGAGATGCTCTTCACTATTTGCTAAGGGACAATAGTATATCTCCTAAAGTGAGAGGGGTCTCCCTACCTGATTATAGTGATCTCTTAAATATTCAGTTTGTGGATGACACCTCTATCTTTTTAGAGTTGGAAGAGGAAAACTTAAGCAGGTGAATGGCCAAATTGGATTTTTTTTTCCTAGCCTTTGGAGCAAATATCTCAAAGGCTAATTCTATATTATTAGGGTGGCTTGACACCCCCCAGCTGGGTGCAAAAATTTGATCTTTAGTGGGGGGACCCCAGAAATAGATAAGGTATTCGGGGATCCCATTTTCAATCTCTCCAAACCTAAAAGAGATGTGGCATTGGCTAAAATTCAAAATTGATAAAAAGTTGGATGGTTGGACTTGGCACCACTTGTCCCTTGCTTGTAGGGTTTAAGTTTGCGAAAAGATACTATCATCTTGCACTCTCTTCTTTGCTTCAGTTTGGTTCTTTAATAGTTATAAGGTCAATGAAGTTCAAAATAAAATCAGATGGTTTCTCTGGTTTGATGGGAAAGGCAAGAAGAAGGTGCACTCTGTCAAATGGGAATGGTGTTGCTTGGAAAAGGCCCCTGGGGGTTTAGGTCTAAAGGACCTGAAAAAACATGGTATTGCTCTTGCAACAAAGTGGGTCATCAGGGACCTAGATGGGAATGAACCTTGGAAAGTCCTAATTAGGAATAACATTTAACAAGTTGTCCCCAAAATGGAAAATTCTTGGAAGGCACTGCCTTTCAGTGATCTCTTGATCACCAAGTATCCATTTGTACCTGCAGGATCACTAGTCTTCAAAAGTATTTGGAAGGCCTAGAAAACTATTAGATGTAAGTTCTATAGCCCTCTCCTAACTAATTCAAACAACAACATGATCCACCCAAGCAGGTCCATTTGGTGGAATTTAGAGAATAATGGTAAGCCCTTAGCCTTGTTATAGGGTTGCTCAACAAAAAAATGGAACCAAATGGGAATTAGAACTTTCTACAAAATTATAAGGGGTGGATCAATGGTTTTTTGGGACCAGTTGAGAAAGCACTATGGACAACTATCCTCCAATTTCAGAACCTACTCTATGTCGGATGATCCCACAAAGTTGGTTTACAATTTCTAGGAGATTCTGATTTTTACCGAAATCACATATTTTTAGAAAATATAATGATTTAAGCCTTTAAAAGATCAATTTAAAGCATTCCAATTGAAGAGGGTTTGATCAAACTACCTTATATCAAACCCCCTTGGATAGAACCCCACTAGTTTTAAACAATACCTATAATGGAGTCTCCTTTACACCTATCAAAATGCTGATAAAAAACCACTGTTGATTTACCTTTTGGGGGATCAAATGAATTCATTTAAAATTTATTTTTTGTAAGTATGTATTCCTTATTATAAGCTTCCCAAAAAGTATAATTTTAAATAAATTTAATTTTATTATTATATTTATTTTTTATTTCTTGTGAATGTATGTTTTTCACTGAAAATAAAGCTCTCTATTCTGCACATGGAAAAATAGAAGATTATCAAAAAAAAATTGAACAAATATGAGTGCACCAAATATTGAAGTCTTGATCCAACAAAAAAAATGAATTTCAATACATACAAAAAATTTATGTGTTATACGGTCCACCTATGTCTGAATTGTAATTGGTTTGACTTTGAAACTTGATTAAGGAAAACATATTCAATAAAACACTATGAAACCAATTGGAAGCACTAGATATCAT
Source organism: Sequoia sempervirens (assembly GCA_007258455.2). NCBI lineage: Eukaryota > Viridiplantae > Streptophyta > Pinopsida > Cupressales > Cupressaceae > Sequoia > Sequoia sempervirens. The sequence continues at coordinate 27,986 of VDFB02295410.1, read as the reverse complement.
AATTACAAATCTAAATTAAAAAAAAAATTATTATCCTTCATAGAAAAAAAGTTATGTCTTATACAGTGAGTGTCACTCCTTTAAAATGGTGTTTACTAAAAACTACATTTCAAAGGAGATGGAAAAATAAGTGCAATCTAATTCCAATTTTTTTGAAAAAAATACATTTAAAATCTACAGAAAAAATGTCACAAATCACTAGTTTGCATCATCTTCAAATTCCTTGAACGGTTTAGCCACTATAGGTGCCCAAAAGTGAAGATTTAGTTAGAAAAAATCAGTTATGTGTCCAGTTTGGCCAAAAATTGTAAACCAATATTTTGGGATCACCCTTTCAAAAGAAGCTTGTAACACTTGGTTTCCTAATCTACAAATAGAAAAGTGGGAAGTTGAACTAGTTGACATCCAATGGTTGGGTACTCTCCCTTTACAAGAAGTTAAAACAATAACTATTTATAAAGAAATCCTTGCACCTTACACTCCGACTAGTAATTTGAACAAGCCCTAGAGGACTAACCTTGAAGATAAAGTTTGGAAAAAAGCCTTCTCTTATATGTGGTACAATGGGATAGATGTTAAAAATAATTATTTTAAATGGCTTGTTTTACTACAAAAGGTTCCCTTTAAATTCAAAAATTCTGATGTTGATTGTGTGAAATTCGTAGAGTTTCGAAAAATGTGTATCATATATTTTTTATTGTCTTTATGCTAATGAAATTTGGAGTATGTTTTGGAATGATCATGATTCTTGAAGCTCAAATAGGAAGCTCAATTGGAAAGAGATTCTAATGGGCTTTGATGATAAGTTGAGTAAAGAACTTCATCTTTTTTGGTTTATCTAACAATTGAAATTTTATGAGTTATTTGGAAAGCAAGGAATAAGGACAAGTATAGTGGGGTTCAGAGGAATCTTACTAAGTCAAATAAAATACTTATGCTTTTCAATGTTGCTTTGCAAGTTGTGCCAACCATGGACTTAGCAGAAAGAAATTTTCTCAAGCTATTCAAAGATTGTACAATGCTTTCCCACATAAAGGAAGTCATGTACGAGCATTCATGGCAGTAAGCACATCCCAACTTGGCTATATTCATGTAGGAATTGAAGACCTTCAAAGAGGAGTTCAAAGACTAGGTCAAGGAGAAAGGTTCCAAATATGCCAAAGGGCCTCAATTGTCCACCATTTCCAGCCATGAGACTAAGAAAGTGTTTTCTAAAGATGAACTTGAAGCCATCAATACCTTGGTCAATTGGGGTACCTTGGAGAATTGCACCGAAAATATGAATTTTGAAAATGATTGTTAGTGTTGCCTTTGTATAACTTTTGTTCTATGTTTGATACAATATGTCTTTTGTAGATTTTTGGTATCTCTCTATCTCAGTCCGATCTATGGAGCTGCATTGTATATCCCTATGCCACAAACTGTGAGTTTGTATATGGTCTCCTAAGAACTATTTTAGTCAAGTTGCTATAAGATTCTATAAGACTTAAACAAATGTAATCTGCTATAATGTGTTTACCTTATCATTAATAAAAAAATAGTACTATTGAATGCTAGATAATGTTGCTTAGTAGATGTTAGATTTTATATGTTAAAACAATTAGGTATTTATAGGTGTTTGTCCAATTTCTTGAAAATTAGATTCCAAAACCTGACACTTGATACTTGAATTTTGGATGTTAAAATACCACCAACAACATATTTATTTGGGCCTTGGCTAAGAAGTGGGGCCCATTTGCCCATGGCTAAAATTTTTAGGACACACTTAGTCAAGAGCAAAATAATAATTGGTTGTATTTATTTAATGCTTGTCATCTTTTAGAAAATGGTAAAAATTAGGCCTTAGAATGCATAATTTGGAAAATTAGGAGCTTAATTAAGTCCAATAATTTAGGGGGGTCAAAACATAGAGTGAAATAGTTAAGGGTGACAATTTTCTACACTACAAGTAAAAATATTATTTAAAAATATATATACTTAAAAATTAACAAATATATTAATTTTAGAGAATGAAAATACTTTAAAACTAAATAATTAAAATCACATTACAAATTAAAGAGTTTCAATTATTTTGTAATAATGGTAAAAATTATGATTTATACTATAAGTTAGATGTCCATCCTTTGTTTCCCTAAAATAATTACAATTTAAAAAGAAATGTAAGAGCATGTAAATACTTGATTTCAAATTTTTTTAGTTTTTAAGTATTGATTTTATCTCTTGATCACCCTAGTGAAACCATTATTTTCATCTTGATCCTCTATATGTTCTTGCATGAGATCCCATAGATTTGATTTTCCCTATCTTAAGACTTATGCATTAGCAATAAAAAATTAACAATTTTATCAAATTGAACCGTTTATAGTTAATATAAATAGAAAGAAGATATAATATCCGTAATTAGTCAATAGGCTACACATAGTGTGAGATTTGAGCTTGAAACAAGTCTCACGCCTACAAACCACTGTCGAGTCATCAGAAAGCAAGTTTCATCTATTGTTTAATGGTAAAAGCCTTCAGAATCTCACTTATCACATAAAACCTAGATAAATATTGATTTGACAATTGGATGGGAATATTCTATTTCCATTTGCAATATTTTTTGCCAATTTGATGGTAACTTTCTTTTTTCATTTGCATTGTAGATAATGCTTAATTTCTTTAAAGAAAAACTTAGAATTGTTTAAGTTTATTTCATTGGACCATTATTTAGTGTTTATTATTAATTGTTTAATCTAACCACATGTAGCTCGAATTTGCATGCATAAACACATACTCTCCAACATATTAAAACATACATATAGTTTTCTATCAACATAATCCTCGAACCTCCTCACACAACAGAACAGACTGTTTGCCGTGGGTAAAACAAGAGGGGAGGGGCGCTAATCAATCAATAATAATGGTCTGGGTGGACTTTGACTACTGATTGGGTGGCTAAAGCTAAGAGTATGTAATTGTAAACCGGTTTTTATACAGTGATGAATGACAATGACAGAGGAAGATGGAAACGAAGGGGTCAAGGCTTGGGAAGAATTAGGGCGGCCACTAATTAATAACTACAAGCCCCCGTCAACAATTAGGAAGAGTCGGACAAAAAGCCACTATCAGTGGATAGACTTTGAAATTGGGAGAGATTTCGACTTTTGACTAGGTATTATCAAGAATTGAGGCCCACATTCTTAAAATTGACGGAGATTACATCGGATGAATAACGTTGTTTAGTTCCTTAGCTCTAACCAGGAAGGTGGCGGATCAGACAAATGAAACAACATATAATATGATTTCGCCACGTGGAGGACGTCGCCAAGCCTCGAAGGAAGTTTCTGGAATGTTCTTAGCTCCTTAAAGAAACGAGAATGTGCCGTTGTCAAATCTGATATTAGATGCCCTATAAAAATGGCCGTTGTACTTGAAAGGGAAAGTAGATTTTGTTGTACCGTACAAGGTAAGAATTGGGATTCAAACCATAGGTACATATGCTTTTGAAAAAATGAAGATATAGATCTAAATTTATTTTAATACCTTAATATTTGAGTATTTTGAAATATTTTAGTAATATTCCATAATTTTTGGAATGACTACAATAAATGTATTAAATATTTTTTAATTTAGTTTTTTATTTTGTTAATTCATCAATTATAAATAATTGTATAAATAAATATAAATCAGAACATAAATAAAAATAAAGTTATTTAGATTAATCATTAATCATATATATATATAAATAAAATATTTATACAATTAAATGGTTTATTTATATTTAAATAATAAAATACTTTAAAGAAATAAATCAAAATTAAATTAAAAAAAAGGCAGATTTAAAGTTTATTATGAAAGCTCAATGTTAAAGTCAACCCTATTATAAATTTAATAGTAGTTATTTATTTGAAACTGTTCTTCAAGAATTAAATTTTTTTTTCGATATATATGAAACCTCTTATTAAAATTTTAATCGTCTTTACAAAATAAAATATTGTACGGCCATCACATTTGGGCCCTTTTTACCATAATCATTCTTAATCCAATAAAACCAAAAACAACACAATCATTGCCGTGAGTCAAAAACATTGCTTATTAGTTTTATATTAATATTTTCCAATAAATTAAATTCGAAAGATTAGTTTCTTAAGGAGTACAGATGGAACAAGTTGACCGGCTAGGAAACCCGCGAACTCCGAACCAGACAATCTCACTCGCGTATATGCTTTTTATTACGGCCCACACGGTTTGTGCTTGCTGATGCTTGTTTCTATAAAAAGAAATGTACAATGGCTTTTGCAAGGACGAAGAATTCAAGTGGCAGTAAGCTTAAATTGCGAAGAAATTACCTAACGGTTCGTAAAAATGTCAAGGATTTTGTTGACAGGTGCGAAAAGGAGATGAATTCACATACTCGCATAATGATGATGTTCCTGGAAAGTCTCATATTTCTGTGGGGTTGGGGAAGTATCTTGCAGATTTGAAGAAGCCTTGATTCCATAAAGAGGTGTCGGCAGTTGATATGCAGTGTATGGGGGGTGGCGGGAAAACAACTCACATTGAATCTCTACAATGATCCTCAAATGAAAGGTGAAATGGTGGTTCCCTCATTCTTTTTTTGTTTCTAAGTTGTCTATAACAGAGAGAAGGCCGCACTGTTTCTAATTTTGAAGTCCTCATGGCTGTTAAGATTAAGGGATCTGTTCCTCCGTATGTGAGGCATTCCCTCTTATTTGTTTCTGTCTTGTTTTTGGGTGGCTTATTCAATGGATATCATATAAATTCAATCAATTATCTGCTCCAGAGTTGTTTCTTGGTTTCACCAACTGTCCAATTTAATTTTGTTCAGAAATCATGTAGGCGTGAATACTCTAGTCTGAGTTCTGGAATGGTGGATGATTCCACAAATTTTCGTGGTAACAATGTTTGTAGAATGTTTCAGTTTTGTGTGGGGTTGGAGAAATGTATTGGGGATTTGAAAGGGCTTTTGTTCCATAGAGAAGTGTCGGTCGTTGGTGTGCAATCTATGGGAGGTGGTGGGAAAACAACTCACATTGAATCTGTATGATCATCCTCAAATTAATGGTGAAATGGTGCTTCCGTTACTTTTGTTTTGCTTCTAAGTTGTATTTATCGGAGAGAAGGTCACCTTGTTTCAGAATTTTAGGTCATTATATCTGTCAAGATTAAGGGGGTCGTTCCTCTGTATTTAAGGTATTCTCTCTTATTTGTTTCTGACTTGTTTTTGGGTTGCCCATCCCATGGATATCATATAAATTCAATCATTAATCCGCTCGAGAAATATTTTTGGTCGCAGCTATCCTCTGAACTGGTTTTCTTCGGAAATCATGCATATGTGAATACTCTAGTCTGTGTTCTGAAATGGTGGATGATTACCTGCACTCGCTTGATGATAATGTTCCTGGAAAGTCTCAGATTTATGTGGGTTGGGGAAGTATATTGCGGATTTGAAGAGGCCTTGGTTCCACAGTGAGGTGTTGATTGTTGGTATGCAGTGTATGGGGGTTGGTGTGAAAACAACTATTGCATTGAATCTCTACAATGAACCTCAAATTAAAGGTGAAATGGTGGTTCTGTCAAATTTTCTTCTTTTGATTTTAAATTGTCTTTACCAGAGAGGATACCCTGTTTCAAATTTTTAGGTCCTCATAACTTCAAGATTAAGGGGGCCGTTCCTCTGTATGTGAGGTATTCCCTCTTATTTGTTTGTCTTGCTTTTGGGTGTCCCGTCCCATGGATATCATATAAATTCAATCATTTATTACTCCAGAGTTTTGTTTGGTTCATTTATCGTCTGAACTGGTTTTGTTCAGAAATCATGCAGGCGTGAATAGTCTAGTCTAGTTCATAAATGTTGGATGATTCCCTGCACTCTCATGATGATAGTTTTCTTAGAAAATCTCAGTTTTATCATCTATGTTGGGGATTTGAAGGGACTTTTGATCCATAGCAAGGTGTCAGTCGATGGTGTCCAGTGTATGGGGGCTCATGGGAAATCAACTCTCACATAGAATCTCTACAGTGATCCTCAAATTAAAGGTGAAATAGTGGTTCCCTCAATTTTTTTGGTTAGTTTTGAAGTTGTCTTTACTGAGAAGGCCACCCTCTTTCAAATATTTTGGCCCTTAGAACTGTCAAGATTAGGGGAACTGTTCCTCTGCAAGGGAGGAATTCCCTCTTATTTGTCTCTGTCTTGTTTTGGGTGCCTTACATGGATATTATAAAAAATCAATCATTAATCTACCCTAGAATTGTTTTTTAGTTGCATCTGTTGTCTAGACTGGTTTTGTTCGGAAATCATGCAGGCATGAATATTCTAGTCTAAGTTCTAAAATGGTGGATGATTCCATGCACTCTTATGATGATAATTTTCCTCAAAAGTCTCAATTTTAAGTGGGGTTGAAAAAATGTATTTGGGATTCGAAGGGGCTTTGTTTCCAAGGTGAGGTGTCAATTGTTGATGTCCAGTGTATGGAGACTGGTTTGAAAACAAGTCTCTAATTGAACCTGTACAGTGTTCCTCAAATTAAAGGTGAGATGGGGGTTCTCTCAATTTTTTAATTTTATTTTTGAAGTTATCTTTACCAGAGAGAAGGCCACCATTTTTCAATTTTTTAGGTCCTCACAACAGTCAAGATTAAGGGGACTATTCCTCTGTAATTTTGGTACTCCCTCTTCTTTTTTGTGTTGTTTATGGGTGGCCTATCCCATAGATGTCATATAAATTCAATCATTTATCAGCTCTAGAGTTGTTTTTGACTGATTATTACCAGAAACCGTGCCTGTGTGAATACTCTAGTCCAAGTTCTGAAATGGTGGATGATGCAATGTACTTTCATAACGGAAATGTTTCTGGATAGTCTTGGTTTTATGTTTGGTTGGACAAATGTATTGGGAATTTGAAGGGACTTTTGTTCCACAGCAAGGTGTTGGAAGTTGGTGTGCATTGTATGGGAGGTGATGAGAAGACTACTCTCACATTGGCTCAATGCAATGATCCAAATCAAAGGTGATACCCTGTAAATTCTGTTAATGTTTTTCTCAATGTTTTAAGCCTTTATTAAGAAAAGCCATTCTACTTTGAATTTCTGGGTTTTCCTCTCATGTCAAGATAATAGGTATGTGTGTAAGAAGAGATAAGCTAGCACATACAAACTGTGTTCTTATGGTATTGTGTGGTTGATTGGAAGTGTTATTTTTATCGCTTCTTCTTTCAAAAAATCAGTTTTGGTTACTACGAGAACAGGATGGGAGGTCTCTTCCTATAAAGCCAATTTAATTGACATATGTTATTTTTCCTCAAGAGGCATCGAATCAGTTTTTGTTTGATATTTCTTGATTTACCTTCTATAAGCAATGCCACTTCTTGCCTTTCATCAACTCCCTTAGGTTGAACTTGGGTTAGTCTCCTTGCATCTTGATTCCATGAAAATTCTTAGCTATCAAGGACTATTCTTAAACATTAAACAGTTCAACATTCAAAAGTACAAGGAATCAAATTTCCGTTGACTATTTGACCATTAAATCCTTCGATTTTTAATTGGAGCAGCCATAGCTGCACTGTGTGCCATAATGGCTTGTAGTTGCCTTAATCATCTAAAGTGACTTCTTGTAGAAGGCACCTCTTGAAAACACAGCCAGGAGGGCTTTGTTTTCAAGCATCTCCAATATATATGCACCAGAGTTCTTCTTTGCCGCATTACATACATTTAGAATCTGTCATGGGGGTCACTATGCTACTCTCTATTAGATTAAATGACATTGTTTCATGCATGTTAAGGTATTCAGTCCTAAAACACACTTGCCCTTCCGTGGATTCCAGATTATTTTGACAGCAATGTGATATCACTGTCTCCCAGTCCCCAAACCTGAAAGGAACATTAGAGACTATTAGGGAGAAGATAGCTAAGGAGTGTTTATTATTTTTAAAAATTAATGTAAACTTATCCATTTCTAATGTATAACCTTTTAAAATCTCATTTATTTTCACATTGCTGTTGCCGTTTCTGTTTCCCGTTTCTCATATCACAGATCCTTAGACAACTTAGCTAAGGAGTGTTTCTCAGAGTCAAGGTTATTTCCAGATGACACAAAAATATGTGTTGATGCACTATTTGACATTTGAGTTTATGTTCAAAAGCTACAAAGGTATGATGCTTTTGCCATCTTACCAGAACTTGCATGCAGAAACCTCTGCTAAATTTAAATGGCAATCCAAGGTAATTGCCTTTCCTTTTATATATTGAATCTGTTGTTATCTTTATTTTCAACACTAAGCTGACATGCTTGCTCTGAATAGGGGAAGTACAACAATCTCATGGAAATGCTTTGGAGTTCTTCTTTTCTCAGCTTGATGTAATGCAAGATTTGCCTTATATTTGGCACATGATGACAATGTAGTCTACAGAAAGAGGTTGGTCATAACATGGAGGGAGTAGTTTTCCAGGCAAAGGAGAGTTGCTTAATGATGGTGCATTCGATAACCAATTTCTCCCCATTCTCACTGATGAGTTATTCAAAAACTCTTACACATGCGTTTTCGCCTAAAATAATATTTTTTAAAATACTAACCATTATTTTTTATGTTCACCTTTGATGTCAAGTTGTAGGACAGAATTGGATTTCAAACACGATTTTCTGCATATTATAAGGTTTAAATCACTGCTCTAAGAAAACTCGACAGCCTGTCATAAGGCTTGGATATTCTAGTCACATGTTGAGTGGGTACACTCAACAGCCTATGTAAAACTATTCAGAATATCTATAATTTTTGGATGCTCTAAATATTCTACCCAACAAGCAACACTACTGTTTTCAATTCTCAACTTTTTCATTGTGTAACATTAACCACCTTTGTTCTCTGCATCACAAATACAGGCACTCTTTTCGCTTTACACATTTCTTCAATATGATGAGAATATAACCTATTTAACTAGTAGTCATAATTAATGCACAATGTTCTAACTGGATTTCCTGTGTGATTTATATGTGCAGACCTTATGGAGGAAAATAACTGGCATAATATGAAATTCCCCAAGACAGAGGTTCTTTCATCACTCTTACTTTAACAGATACTTTGTTCCCCCATTTTTGAAATCCGTGAGAGATAAAATTTCTGATGGTATTCAATTGGGGTACAAAGAAGGCAATAGAGAAAATCATATGCAGAAAATCCAGAGAATAATTGAAAGAAATAAGACAACCTCAATTCGACTCCCTCAATTTCTTGAGTTGTCCTATTTCCTTTAAATATCATATGAAGTTTTCAGATCATATGCAGAAAATTTCTGATGGTTTACATCACTGCTCTAAGAAAATTTCAGTATGCAATGGCTTGAAAGAACTTCTACAGGGAATAAGACAACTCAAGAATTTGATGCACTTTGATATGAGAGAGTATTCTCAATTGACAAGGTTACGTAAAATGGTTCATGAGCTAAGTCCCATGAAAGCTTGTTGTACGTGATGAGAAGATTAGCAAGCAGTGGTTGCTGGCCAAGAACGTTTCTATTCCAGATCTTACAGTAGAAATTGTGGAAACACACTTTAGTTTGGATTGACTTCTTTTCTTATCTCATCCTGTAGCACAAGATCCAAGCATCTTGACATTTTCAATATATTTTCATATTCACTCGTACAAATCAATAGAAGGTCCTCTATATTTTCAACCAATGAATATGATTAATTATTTTGGGAAGTTCAATGCAGTAAATATTCTTTTGCTGATTTGTATGTTCATGATTATTAGATTAATTCAAATGCACATTAGTATTCACTGTACTCAGCTGATGCACCCCAACCCTGATAGTGCAAGATAAACGTCACAAATCAATTCTCTGACCACTTAATGCAGTCTTCTCTTAACCTGCAAAATAATCGCCAAGGGCACAAACACTCTGCCCTCAGTGCCCTGCCAAAAAACAACTCTATATAAAGCCCCCTGTTTGTTTCATTTCATGTATAAAGTCACAAGCAAATATCAAGAATTACAAGAGTTAGCTGTGAAAACGCATAGTATATTCACCAAAAGCAAACATATTAATATCCCATTTGTTAAGAACAAGACAACTCAGAAAATTGGGTTGCGCGGTACACAATTTATGAACTATCAACAATACAAATGTTTTGCTCAGCAAGGATGCAATTTCTGTCCGGTGCAGAAAGAAACTAAAACAGGTCCAAGAACTGCCAAAACAAATTATATACATCACTCTCCGCTTCAGCAAACTGAGCCAAACTTTTGAAGTTTTTCATTTCTTCAAACCTCTGCCTTTTCTTCAGAACTATGAAGGCCAACAAAAATTATACGTCTCCTTTTCCCTCATTGTTCTCCCTACCTCCCAGCCCCCCATTCCAATCTTTGCTTCTCTTTAATAGAAGAGATCGGCCCCCAAAAAATGTTAGGAAAAGGTGTTCAACCTTTGCTTTTTTTTAAGCATGTTAGTTATTTATGCCGAAGGTGTAGCCAATTTGAAAGAGGCCGAGCTAAAATTCTTAATCAACAATACAGTCTTCCTCACAGAGCTTTGCTGACTATCAAACTGATTGTAGCCGTTCAGATCTTTTCACAAATACAGCACTTTGTGGGAAATATCAAACTGCAAGTTGCATTTACACGGCCTCTGCAAATTGGATTTTACGCCGGTTGTACAGCAAATTCGTCTTTAGTATGCAACGGCTATTGCTTGTGAAATTGTACGGTGATGTTGTAACTTTGGTTCTACACTTTCTGGCGCACCTTTACTACTACCTGCAAGTGGGTACGTATGATCAGAAGTGGCGTGCATTTTCTTGCTAGGGTTTATGTGAGGAAAATTAACACCTTTCGCTTTGTAGTCAACAGTTTAGACTCCGCAATTCTCCCTGCTTGTGCGAAATAAGGGCTTTGGAACAGGGTGAGGGTATGGACATCCGCCAAAGCACAAAAGATAGAGGCCGTTTGTCAGATGTAGTTACAACTCCCCTGGTAGACATGTATGCAAAATGGGGAAGAGAAAGTCGTCGAAGCCTCCACCAAAGAAGCAGGAGAAGTTGAGTACTGTCTTCAGCTGTTCTTTCTGCAACCATGATGGCAGCGTTGAGTGCAAAATGTAAGTTTTCTTTGCGCTGTGTTTTTTTTGGCTTTTTTCTGCCTGAGCCCTAATCCGTTTTTTCAGCAGTCTACGAGGTTCGAAACCTTGATATTGTGATTATTTCTAACGACTTTCTGTAATTCATGCTATTGAAGTATAGAGTGGGTATTTGTTCTGTAGAGATTCATCCTGGAATGCTCAAGTAACGGGCCACATAATCATGGCTGAACAAGCCCTGTAAGGTTTCAACCCGACTCATTATGATGGCATGCTCCCACCTTGCCAATGTCTTCTGGCCAAAAACTATCTGTATAGCCCTGCTTATGGTTAAATCATCTTTCTTCCAACGTAAGTCGCTTTTTAGGTCCTTGGTTAAATTTAGAACGTGAAACTATAGTGGCCATGTAGTTAAAAATGGTGGATATTGGTTTACTGTTAGACATCGAGGGCTTCGAATGGCAGGAAATTTATGGTTAGTTGTTAGATAAATGGCATTATGTTTGACCTTTTGCAAAATTTACAAATCATAACGTGTTTCAGCATCAGTGACAGGATCCTTTATGCCAGGGACCTCAATGGCCCCTGCCATCCCCTGAGATTTGTGGGTTCTTCTCATGTTTCCTCATACCTGCCTTAGCATATAATATGCCCTCAATACTTGGAAGTCCTTGACATCCATTCCCCGACCCTGGCATCTTTTGTGTGTTTTCTCTATGAAATTTCTGTAAGTATTTATAGATTTATTCATATACTATCCTATTAAAAAATGTCTTGAGTTTGTGTGAGTTGAACGGGACACTTGTGGAAGTGTCTGGATTCTTTAAGCTTGTAGAAGAACTACTATGCCATCCAGTCTAATGGTTTTTCTTATTCTTTGTGGAAGTTTCTTGATTCTTTAAACTAACAGTTCTTTTGATTCTTCATAGAATTCGTCTTAATTTTAGTTCTGACAGTCTTGGCATATTTGTTTGACTTGCAGCGATTAAAAAGATCTTATTGGGGAGGCTTCATGCCGCATATGCCAGGAGAGTTTCAGTACCACTATAAATGGTCAGTGTTGTTTTATCTGCTTGCTTGATTTTAGTTCCTAATATTTTTATACATTATCTTTTCCACATTCGAGTCTATGCTGAATGTTATTTCTCTGCTTTGGATTTCTCCGACATGACAGCATTGAGCAAGCCTATTGATGTGTAAGTTTCGATATAAACTATACACTTCTGTTATTTTATTTCATTCTATTTATCATACTTCGGGGAAGTTTACACAAGCAAATCTATATATTGCTAAAGTTTGCAATACTGGAAATTAATACAGAGACGCCCTTCATTTGAATCACAGAAAAAATAGTTATAGTAACAAAGCTATTACAGCTCGAAAGTGCAAAAGTTAAGTCAGACATTGAATAGCAAGGCCTAATATGTTTTCAGATATAGCGAGTGGATTGATGAATGTGACCGAGTTAATAATTGTGGATAAATGGCTTACATCTGCATGGTTACCAGTTTTTGCTTATATCCTTGTAACATTGAGCTGGTCATCAGAGAGTTTTGGCCAGAATACTTGTCACTATACTTAGTTGTCCTGTTTTGTCCTCAGAACATATGTGCACGATATATACTAGCCTGGTTACCAGTTTTGTGTATATTATATTAACGTGACCATGTTACAGTGACTTTTTTTCAATTCATGGTTAAAACTCTTTAAATTGCATCTGCAGGAATGTAAATATGGCTCAATTTTCTGTTTATTGTGTTCAATATTGGTTTGTTTAATGTTATTTTTGTTTATGCCTAACATCGAAGTATTGAATTGTATCCAAAAGTGTGATAAACAGTTCTAAATTCTACTGCGGTTGATAATTTTTGCAACGATTTTGAAGTTGCTTAAGTTAATGCTAAAATTTTGATGTACACTTTTGAATATACCAAATAAAAATGGATGGTGTTAGTATTTGTGATGCAAGTTATAAGTCTTTAATTAATGTGATGCAAATGACATTTAAATATCCAATTGTTGCTACTAATGACCTATGGCAATCCTTTAAATACAACATCCTAAGGGCTCAATTCAAAGTATTTGGTGTGCAAGCCAATAGGTAATGTTCATATTATCTAAAAGGATATACTCAAGAAAGCAAGAAAAAAAATAAAATTGTAAGGACTAGGCTAGAGATGCAAGATCCATTTAGAAATCAAAGAGAACTAGTCTAGACCATTTAGAATTGGGATGGGGTAGATGGTTGATAGATTTCAATTTTTGGGTCAAATTTAGATAAAATAGAAAAATCAACAATTATACAAAAAATAGATGTAAAGCAAAAGAATAAAAGGATGAGCTATGCTTTTTTCTTCTATACAAATTTTTATATAGTTATGTAGAGGAAAATAATATTTCCCTAATGTTAACCTAGTAATATAAACTAAATGCAACAATTAACCAGAAATCAACTTAGATTAATTCATAAAAATCTAGGTATTATAAAACCATCTAAAATAATAACATTTTAAGAAACTAAATGTAAGGGGTTAGGGCACTTAACTCTAGGAATAATAATGAAGAATAATTTTATCTCCTATCCTTTTCTCATAGTTTTGGGGAGTCAACTTAATATATGTCAATGGAATTAGTTCTTATGTTTGGGTATTTAAAAACATCCAATGTCCATTCATTATCAAGGGAAATTTTATAAGCATTATAAAGAAGGGTCTTTAAAAGAATATTTCAATTTTGAGTAGTAAAAAGAACCTAATCTACATTAAAGTCATCTCGAACATCTGCATTGTTTGAGATCAATTTTTTCTTGATCATTTCTTCAACCATAAAGTCCATCCAATCAAGGGGGTCATTCTAGGAGAACTTGGTCCTTATGATCCAACAATGTCCTCAAGGTATTTTTAAATACCATCAGGCCTTAATAACCAACAAAGAGAAAACTTCAAGATGAATAAGTTAGTAGATGCACACATTCAACAATATTAAATTTGTAGAATAAATTCACATAGTTTGAAATTGATTCAAAGCCATAGGATTGACCTATAATTAGCTATAGTTTTGTATAGAATCTTAGACAATTAACATATGAGATAGACTTATTCTTTTATGCTCAATAACTCAGATTTGTGTCAATAAAATTATTCTTCATTATTAATCCTAAAGCTAAGTTCCTTAGTACCTATCTCTCTCCATCTCCCCCTTCTCTCTCTCTCTCTCCCTCCTCTAGCTATCTCTCTCCATATCTCTCCTCTTCTCTCTCCCTCCCTCTACTTCTCCCTCTCCATCTCTATCTCCTTCATCTCTATCTCTCTCCCTCATCTCTCTCTCTCTCTCTCCCTCTTTCTATACCTATCTCTCCCTCTCTCTCTCCACATTTCAAACACAACATGAGCCTTTTTGTAATGGAACCTGATTATCTTCTTGATTTAGAGGTTTTACTTCAATTGTGTTTAGATCCCTCTAAGTGGATGCATAGTTGATTAGAAGCTATCACTTCTCCATTGAGATCTTTGTTGAAAAAAAAATAAAAAATTAAATAACCTACCAATTGAACTTATGTATTGCACTAATGTATAAAAAAAATTGACCAAAATTTACCCTAATTGACCTTCGACACCTCTTTAGTGTAACCATTGCACTCCAAGATGCGATTGCTATTTTTATTATTTATAAGTTTTATTTGTTGAAGATAATTACGTCGAAGGTGTTCTCTCATTGAGCTTTCCCGAACTCATTTTGCCTATTTTTCCATTTTTCAATTGTCTTTTCACCCTTTTTTGCTACTTTCCCCGCCGCTATTTGTCTCTTCAACAGTTTGGTCTAATACTTTTTTGCTTTTAGTAGGAGTATTAGGTTTTCTTAACTAATAGTGTCTTGGCCATTTTCATTTTACAGGTTAGGATTTGAAGATGGACCAAGGGCATTAAGTGTGCATTTTTCTAGATTTGTTTCTTTGTAGGTGGGCAAAAAAAATGTAATTTTAAAATTCTTACATTGTTTTAGCGATCTCCTCTTGAATTCCCTCATCGAGCTTTCCTGAACTCATTTTGCCTATCGACGGTGCAGACTCACGAATAGGGCATGCAAGACGATTAAACGCATCTCAATCGTTCATCATTTTCCACCATTTTCTCAGTTGTTTTTCCCCCCTTTTTGTGACCTTCCCCGCCGCTATGTGTCTCTTCAACAATTCAGTATGATATTTTCTGCTTTTAGGAGTATTAGGTTTTCTTAACTAACAACATCTTGGCCATTTTTCTTTTGCAAGTAAGGCTTTAAAGATGGACCGAGGGTGTTAATTGTGTGCTTTTCTCTAGATTTGTTTCTTTGTAGGTGGGCAGAAAAATGTAATTTTAAAATTCTTACATCATTTTAGCAATCTCCTCTTGAATGATATTATTATAAAAGTAGGGGAAGAGGAAAAAAATCCTTTTGTCTTCTTGTCTGTTAAAGCAAATTACATTTATATAATTTTTTCTTTCGTTTTGAAGTGTTTTGATAGATGGTGAACAAGGGAATTTTTGGTTGTACATCGGCTCTAAAGAATCATGGATTATTTTGCCTGTTGACAGAGAAGAGGTGATATTGGGCATATTGTCGCTAGGGTTCTAATAGAGAATTTGCAAGTTTAATGGTGATGGTGAATATGTTCAATCTGTTAGGTGATGGCAATAATGGTGACCTAACAGTGGTTTTGAATGTGTCGGCTATTGCGATAGAAAAAGAAGGGGTGAAGAAGGGGAGTGGCAATGCACTTGTGCAGACAACGAGAGTAGCATCATCAAAATTACCATCAAAGCCTTTGACCCCAGCTTAGGCCAGTATGAAATTGCAAATTCTTTTGTTCTTTCAGTAAAAAGTATCATTTTGATGAAAAATATTTAGTTTGCTTTAGGGTTTTGAATTGTTTCATATGTATTTTTATTTTAGTGTTGTGCCAGTGCATGAGAATTTTCACCCTAGTTGACGGAAAAAATATATTAGCATGGGTTTTAGATTTTGTCGTAGGATGTTTTCTATTGCTTTGTTTATTTCTTGTTATTCAAGGTCAAAATTTGTATCATTTGGCAGAGAAAATATTATTCAAGGTTTTGAGGTTTTGCCTTGTTTCATCTGCATTTTTTTTGGCTTTAGTTTATGGGAAACATGCTTTTAGGTTTTCTTTTATGGTTTTGGGTTTTTTTAACACATTTTACTATGGTTTGATCATTTTGTTTTATTTGAAAACAAAAGCATGTCATTTGACAGGAAACATATATTAGCATGAAATGTTTCTAGATTTGATTGAGTTTTTACTATTGATGTTTCAAATCAAACTCCATCTATCATCAGGAAATAAAATCCAAGAGAAGAGAAATGAAGTTGGAAAAATCCAGTTGGAGTTTTTGCAAGGCTTAGGTGGATGTGGATTTTAATGCCAATTGTTTCTTTGTTGTTGTATAGTTGTTTGTTTAATTGAATCAAAACCTTCTATTTTTTATGGAAAAAATGTAGACAGGAGTATATGGTTCTGTAATTGCCCATGCACATGTATATAGTGTGTTAGCTTTTTCTTTGTGATGATTTCGCTTGTTCTACTTTTGCATGTGTTTAATATTGTATCGTGTATTGGGAAAAATGCATTTATGGTTTTGTTATCTATGAAAATGCTTGTAGGGTCTTGTCTTAGGTTCCTTTGTTGTATGTTTCTTTGTAAATTTATCCTCTTCATGGTTGGGTATGTGCAGGATCATCATGGAAAAAATAGGCCCTTAAGTGGCAAAAAATTCAAGAAAAATCAGAGTTAGGCAACTTGACGTAAAAATTTGAATAAGTTATCTATATTATTTCAAAAATATGTAAGAATAGAATCTGTAGCAAATTGAATGTAGTTTCTAAACTACTAGGTTTATTTAAAAAATCTACTTAAATTTCAAGGGAAAAATTAAGAGAGTAGGTGCTTGTCTAACCACCCTAACCACAATAAAATATAATATTTTTTAATAATATTTTAGATATAAGTAGAAGACTCATGTTGATATGATGCATATTTTTTTGGTAATTTTCCAAGAAAATAATTAATTATGAATTTTATTACAAATTTTAAAAAATATAAAAACTTCATTATTAATACGACCACTTAACTTGGTCAAAACTTCATAAAATTCATTTTTTTTTTAATCCTATAGTATGCGAAGCATAGAATGTGACGCATGTTTCAGATTCAAAAAATGTGATACCATTTGAAAGTTATAGATGTTTTTTAATCGACTTATCAATAAGGACTTTAGTCGTAATTCAAATTGAAAATGAATAATGATTATTTATTAAATTAAAAGTAAAGCATAATTTATATTGGTAGAAAAATGAGAATCTCCTTTAAAAACCCTTTTCGTTTCATCAATTTTGGGTAAAAAAAAGTCGTCAGCCATGCTTACCCTACACATACCCATCATATCGCCACTTTTTGGCCCATCATGATCTTGCACATACTCGGTCAGTTATATTTAAAATCCTGCCTCTTGATGGGAAAAATTCAGTTAGGGTTTTTTAATCCGTTTCCATGCTTGAGGGGATATATGGGTGTTTCTCAATTGGTTTTATTTAGTTTTTGTTATTTGCATATTAAATTTCTGTCATTTCATGGGAAAATTATTTTTGTTTTATGCTTTTGTTATCTGTAATAATTTTTGTTTGGTTATGGATATTGTTGTTGATTGTTTTTGTATTCCTTATTATTTTAATCAACCTTAAGAATTTTGAACTTTTATGTCATGTGGTGCAAACGTTGCTTTTAGGATTCTAAGGTTTTGTTACTGATATCGATTCTTGTAGGATGTATTGTTTACATTTAGCTACTTAGATACTTCTCTGATTCTTGTTAATTAAAATTTCATTTGCATTATATTTCTAACATTTGAGAGGTGGTTTGGGTTTTATGAGTTTATGATTTATCATTTATGAAACAAATGCATGAAGGTTTTGGATTTTGTTATCCATGTCAATGTTTGTAGGCTTTTAGATTTCACTACAATGTATTTTGCTATTGTTATTTTTGGTATCTATGTTGAGCTTCGAATTTTATGTCATTTTGGCTATTGAAATATGGTTTGGGCTTGAGGGTTATGTTATCTAGATGCTGACGTTGATAACGTTTTAGATATTGCTTCTAGACGTTTCTTTATTGCATTGCTTTAATTATTTAAATTCATATTTTAAAATTTCATATCAATTGATGTAAAACATGCAGTTATGGTTTTTGGGTTCTCTTATCCTTGTTGATTTTTGGAAAGTTTAAATTTTAAAGAACAATGTTTCTCTGTTAGTTTACTATTTTTTCTTGTCTTTATTTTCTTTAAAGTTTAAAGCTTATAAGTTCTATCAATTGACTGGGAAAGATGTGTTTATTGGATGTTTCTCTATCGTTTTGTTTTGATTAAGTACCTTGAAACTTTAACTTTAGTTTTTTTTGGGTCGCAAAGGATACACATGCTATCTTCATGATCTAGGCCCCTGCCATTAGATATAATACCAAATAGTTTACTCATTGAGAAAAATAAGGAAAGTCCTTTGAAAACATTGACACCAACTATACAAGTGGAACTCGTGCAACAAAAAGACAAATAAAAGCATATTGAGGAAGTCACGAAGCTATTAGAAGATGATTGGGGTTCCTTAGATTTCACACCAACATTCATGGGAGAATACAAGATCATAAAAAAATATTCTAAAAAAGGAAAAGAAAAAGTAGTAATGTCAACACAAAATTTGAAAGACCCTTCGAAAGCATGATTCACCTCAACCACTTTAGAAGAAGAAGCAAATTATACAACAAACTTCAATGGAATTAATTATGAGCAACCACCAAATCCAAAAGAAATGAAAAAGCCTTATGGAAAAGGTTATGAACTTATGAAACAACTTGGATATCTAGTGGAAAAGGATGTGATGCTAGAGAATAAGGTATCCATGTCCCTATAAAGCCTAACACACAAGAAAAGGCTAGTGGTCTTGGTTATTGTCCCTCGAAAGAAATAAACAAGCCTTCACTCTACATTAACACTCTTACCACAGATTCTTCTAAGCCAACTTTAACATTCTAAGTGCATCTTGAACTGATAGACACTAGTGGTCTTGATTATTGTCCTTCAAAAGAAACAAAAGAAATAGAGAAATCTTCGCTTAATATCAATTTCATCACACAAAACACTAATAATTCAAATTTGATTTATTTTACACCTTCCTTTAAGGAAGAGTACAAAATCTCGTACAATCTAAAGAGTCTTGTGTAAGTATGACATTGCGTACTAAGTAAAAGATATCTTTGTTGCAAAACAAAGGAACATCATCTACTATTGATCAAGCGAGAATCTTTTCGAGACTCCTCGAAGAACACAAAAGAAATTTTACTACAAGAGTTCATTTTGTGCATATCATAGAGTTCATGGTCATTCTACTAATGAATGTAAGGTTTTGAGTAATAAAATTCAACATATTAAGGATTGTGGTGCTCTTCCTTCTGTTGAAGCACCTAGATCCTCTAATTGATACTGATTTCCAAGTTTTTCATCAATCATCTTAGCTCATTCTTGTCCTGCACTAAGTGGGGGCAAGGGGGTTAGGTAGCTTTGTCCTCGTATGACACTTGTCATTGTTTCTTTTGGCTAGTTGACCGCCTTCCATGTCTAGATAAGAGAGCTTGGGATGTGGACGACATGCCTTAAGTTGGCTCGCATGTGATGTACTAAGATAGCTTTAGTATTGCATTTTTGGGGCAACCCCTTTATTTCATGATGTAGTTTCATTCGGGAATATATGAATTAGCATAGGGCTTTCTGAATAAGCTCTTATGTCTTCTTCTACTTTAAATTAATTGCACACAACAATGGTGTTAGCAACTGCTTTAAAGTGGGGGCATACATCGATATTCATGTTTCACTATGTGATTTTTCTTTCTTCTTGCGATGCATCCTTTTCTTGGTGGTACCAATTGGGTACAAATCAATCAGATAGAAAAAATTTATTCATTTCACAATCAAAATATGTCAAGGAAATGTTGAAGTTTGGAATGGAAGACTCTAAACCAGTATGTGCTCCTATGGTTATTGCTTGCAAGTTGAACAAGAATTATGAATCTCCTAAGGTTGATCAGAGCATGTACGGATCAATGATTGGAGGACTATTGTATCTAACTGCTACCAAATGAGGTATCATGCATGCAATTTTTCTTGTGGCTATATTTCAAGAAGATCCCAAAGTGTCACATGTTGCAGCAATGAAGAGAATATTAAGATACTTGAAGGGTACTCCAAAACATGGCTTATGGTATCCAAAGGATATTGATTTCTCTTCGAGTGCTTATACAAATGCAGATTGGGAAGGTTGTGTGGATGAAAAAATAGTACAAGTGGTGGTGCATTCTTTCTTGGAAGCAAGTTGGTGTCTTGGCTAGGCAAAAAGCAGGAACTAGTATCATTGTCTAGTACAAAAGAAGAATGCATTGCAACAACATCTTTTTGCACACATGTGTTGTGGATGAAACGAACTTTGAAGGATATTAGAACTTGGTATATGATGAACCTATCTCTATCTTTTGTGAAAATACGAGTGCTATTAACATTTCAAAGAATTTGGTAATGCATTCAAGGACAAAACATATCTCAATCTAGTATCACTTTTTGAGAGAGAAGGTTGTAGAGAATGAGGTAAAGCTAGAGTATGTGCCTACAAAGGATCAAGTTGTAGATATCTTCAAAAAGGATCTTCCTAAGGATACTTTTGAGTGTCTCTGAGAGAATTTAGGGGTTATTTCCCCTCGTACTTTCAACTAGATGTGTAAGGATATACATAAGTCCAATGGATTTCAAGATTCATTCTTTATTCTAGACTAATGTTCTTGGCTACCTCTCAGGGGGAGTAGGTAGTGGTATTGTTGGTTGTTGCAATCAAGGGGAGTAAGTGATGTCATTGTGTTACATACATGTATTTTTCCTTTATCATTCATGTCAGGGGATATGTCTAGTAGTTTTTTGTTGGTGCAAAATGTTAGGAAGTGTGCAAAGAAGTGGAATGTGTAGCTATGCAGAGGAGGTGTGACAAAAAATAGAGTGTGGTAAAAAGAAAATTAAGTTGAAGAATAGATATATGAGTGATTGATATCAAAGGGAAATGTTTCCCTTTGCCATTGATGTCAAAGGGGTAGAAAGTTTAATTGAAAAACCTTATGAAGTAAGGGGGAGAAAGATAAAGTGTAAGGGAGCAGTGTGCACTGATGTGTAGTATATGTGATCAAAGTTGTGTAGTATATGTGATCTCAAAGTTGTTTTTGTTGTTGGTGGTTTTTCACATCATGTGTTTCCATCAATGACAAAGGGGGAGATTGTTGGAAGTTTGAATAGCTTCTGTTTTCATTGATATCAACATGTCTATGGAGATATTGTTATAATTTTATAATTATTATTTGATTAGTTGCATTATGTTGTCATTAGTAGTGTCATTGGTATCAACCTCTAGTGTTGCTTTGATAAGCTTTTGTTGATGCTAAACCTCTTGTGTGTGGTTGAGTTGTGCTCGTCCATTTGGTTTGTTGATGATGATAAAGTATTGAAGATGATGAGAATGTGTTTGTGGTGCTTGGTTTCCAAGCATTTTTAAGAAAATTTGAATAAAATATTTCATATAATGCGGTTGAGAGGTGTTCTATATAACAGAGTAGTGATCTAGTTTTGCTCTGCATTTCTTTTGTGTTGAAGATCTACTTATGTGGTTCAAATATGTTGATTAGTGGTGTTCAGAGGTGTTGTATCTATAATTTCTTCTCTTGGATCATTGTGCAGAGAAAGTTGTGTTCACCAGTGTGTGAACAATGTATTGCGGTGGTGTCTAGGAGAAATGGTTTTGCTCTGTATTTCTCTGTAGTGTGGTTTTTTGTCTTAAAAATATTAGGGAGTGTAAGTATATTTCTCGTGTACCTATCTTTAGTTTGAGTTTTTTGAATTTTGGCACTCCGCAAGGTTGGATCCATGTGTTACAATATGCGAAAA
This sequence comes from Sequoia sempervirens, assembly GCA_007258455.2. Lineage (NCBI taxonomy): Eukaryota > Viridiplantae > Streptophyta > Pinopsida > Cupressales > Cupressaceae > Sequoia > Sequoia sempervirens. Next base: position 5,893 of record VDFB02295410.1, on the reverse strand, counting down.
GCTAACTAGGTGTACTAGATGAATGTGTTCTTTAGGTGAAAGTTGTTATGAACGAATTTGTTGGATTTCAGGGTGTTTATGGAATATTCTAGATTGTGTTCAAGTCATGTATGTTTTATGTGAGTCATCTTTGGATCTAAGGAATCATGTACTTAAATGTTTAATAATTCGGTCGACCTTGGGTGTTTACACTAATTTTGGAAATGCTTCGGTGCTTGTGGAAGCATGGTGTGGCATATATGTATGAATTTAGGTTTGAGTTAAGGTGTGGCGTAGTCTGATTTCATTCCTTTCCACTACAGAAATTCTTAGAGCCGACCTTGTGAATTGTTTTCAAGGTTGTGATGGGTATATGTGTGTGTTGAGTTAATGGAGAATGATGGTATGAAGTGTGTGTGATGTGAATTATAATGTGAAGTGTGAAAGTGAAAAGTGCAATGCAAGCTTTAACAATTATGACTACTAGAAGCAGTGTGTAGAAGGTGTCTACATTCTTTAGAGAGAGTGCAAATGTACCAAGGTGGTGTAGCGGTGGAACTTTTCTATTGTTTTGAGATGGATTTCTAATTGTAACTATGACCAATGACATAGTATAGGTTAACTACACCTGATCCATATGGATTCAAGGCATATTTAATCCAAGCATCAATCCTAATAAGATATTCAATATCAATAAAAGCGAAGAAGCCATTAAAACTAACATTCTAAAACATGAAGGCTTGACAAAAATCTATTCTAAGACATTGAATATTATCCTATTGGGGGAGTGGTGTCACATTGATGCGGAATGGTGACACTTTCCCAATCCCTCGGATAATATGAGCCTTTCCAATCAATTTTATTGATTAAAATCAATGGGAACTGGTGAAAAAGATGAACGAAAGCATGATAAAAGGTAAGATGTTTGATGTAAGTGTATGCCAACCTATTCTAAATGTGTTCAAGATTCAAAGATGCAAGCCCTAGATTCCAAAATATACTAAATGAATGCAACTAAGTTACCATGGAATCTATTAATGGATGCTAAGCTAATAATACATGAAAATTAACCTAAAATTCTTATCAAATGTAAAACATGAGTGCAAATGGATGTGACTTTCAATAGCATAAGTTTTCTATCAAAAGATGGATCCTTATTCGTCTATTTATAGAATAGGCAATGTGAAACTAATGGTCAAGATTGAAAGATACATTCCCATCAAGGTTTGAGAATGCAAGTTGATATTTAATCAAGGCCTCTCAATCATGCAAAGAAGCACACTTTCAAAACTTGCTCAAGAAGTTCGTTGAAAGTTTGTTATAGAGAAGAATATTCTCTTTTTTGAATGAGTGTTCAAGGGAGAATATTCTTAAAAAGAATATTCTCATGCAAGTGGATGAGGAAAATTAGCATTTAGCAAATTAAAACAAAATTTTAATGTGAAAAAAGGAGGGATATTCCATAGGAATATTCCCTTTTGGAGGAATTTAGGATTTAGCATTAAATAATTTATTTATTTAATGAAAGGGGTGGGATTAGGATATTTAATTAAATAACTAGGATAACTAGAATTTATTTAATTAAATAAGAAGATACAAGAAGGATTTAATTAAACATTTTGCATTATTTGATTAGACAAGATGAAAGGTGAATATGATGGTGAGTGAATTAACCTAATTAGGTTAATTAGATTAATAGATAAACATGAGGCCTTAGATTAATTAACTAGGTTAATTTAATCAAATAAGCGAAAGGAGGATGGATTTTAAGATGAAATGATGTTAGTATATCAAATTCAAGTGTGTAGTATTATTTCGGACATTTTAAAGTCTCTGTAACAATATCCTTTCTTCTTTTCTATAATCTGGCAGTGAGCCATTGACAGTGAGCCCTTCTTTTCTTTTGGGAAGTGAGCCCTGATAGCAGTAAGCCTATTGTATCTGGTGTTACAATTACTTTATATTGTGAGCTAATCCTCATCGTGGTTTTCCCTTCTTAAGTTTTCCACATAAATCTGGTGTTTGGTGTTGTTGTGTTCTCAATTTCTATAATTTGATTTCATGTTAAATCACTCTAACATATTAAAGGCTAATAACTTGGTTAATGTGGATCAAAATGTTAATGAGGGTTTGGTGTTTTAATGAGCAATTGATTCAACCCCCCCTCTCAGTTGTCTTGTGCATTCAACACATGAGTCTCAAATTACTCCTCCAAGTTTAGGTTTAGACAATTTCAAAATAAAAGTGGCCACTTTTGACCCCCTTTTTGTGCACCATCTTAGTGCTTACCCTTTTCTTGTGTGTCTATAAACATAGTAGTTTTGTAGTTTTTACATGGTTAACCAAAAATTGTGGTTTTGCAAATTTGCAAATGAACTATTTTCCAGATTATGTTCCCCTTGGGTTGTTTCTAGATGCAAGATAGTTGCAAGTTTGCATGTATGCTTCGTGGATGTTATGAGGAGATTTTTAGCTTTCTCATCGAAGAAATTTTGATATATCTTTTACCATTGGTGATTTGATGGTGGTTGTGAAGTTGGTACATTTCATATATTTATAAGCTTCTAGACAACATATTTCCTCTAAAGGTTTTATAGTTTTCCTATGTTCTACAGGTTGCGGGTTTGTGTAGATATGGAGTATTCACTTGTTCAAATGAGATATGTGATGATCTATTATTCTATATATTTTAGTGGATTTAGATTTGCATAGATATGAATTCGTCCAGATTTGTAGGAATACTTGATTAGTTCTTTGACCATGGTGCTTAGTTATGGATCTGTTTGGAAAATCAGGTATGTTGATGATCTGGTGTTTGAGTATTGAAATCTACATGTTATCTTCTTTGATAACTTAGTTTTGTATGTTAATGATGTGATGATAAGTTTGCATGTTTCATTGGTTATGGATCTACGAGTTATGTAGTTTTTGGATTAGTTGCCCATTAGCTGCAATGGGATGACTTGGATGTGGATTGTTTATATCCATGAGATTGTTTCAGTTTTGATGCAATTTTTGTTAGTTGGCATTTTCTGTGGTCATCAATGCATTGGTATGTTGCATTGAGATGAGAGGATTAATGATTTTGAGTGCCTAGATAGTAAGTTATGGGACTTGTATCATGTTGTTAATCTTCTTGGCTTAGAGATCTTGGTTCTAATTATTATCTGGTGTTGTTGATATTGCATTTTATTGTGTCAAATCCATGGAGGATCTTCATTTAGGATATGGTTATCATTATGACATGGAGAGCTTAGTATCACGATTCAATGAGAGCTTTGGAAATGATGTATATTCATCACTTTTTGATGGATGTTCTTCGGTAGTAGTTGTTAGTGTCATGGAGGAGCTCTTGGATCTTGTTGTTGTAGTGAGATTTCTTTGAAAATTTTAATTCAGTATTAGGAGATGGTTATCTTCGTGTGATTAGAGATGTTGATTCTTGGTTTAGAGTGTGTTTGGTATTATGTCACAGTTTTCTCTATATACTAATTTGAGTATTGGCATGATACAAGTTCTCTTGAGACTAGGATGTATGCATTATTGCATGTGATCTCCTAAGAGGAGATGGTTAGATCATGATGTCATGTTTGGGTTCTTGATTCCATGGTTGGAGCTTTGATAGTGGTCTAGTTATTTCTTTTGGTATTGAGTGCCTTGGTCATGTGTTTGAGAGTAAATCATGTGAGTGCAGTGTTATATTTGAAGTTCAACATGGATTGATCAGTTGTAGATGCTCATGAATACTTGGAGACTTTTGGGAGTCAGTTGAGTTTTTAGTAGAAAGTTCGAGGAGCCTTTCACCTAGATATGGACATTAGTTCATGATGAACCTGTGAGGAGGTTGTTCTTGGATAAAGTGATATGAAACTTGGTATATCCTAGAGTAGCAATCTCATTCCCCACTCTTGGTCTACATGGCAAATAATCATTTGGAAGGTATAGCCCATTTTGTTTTCAAATATATCATGTTTTATGCTTTGTCTTCTCATAGAGATGGATCTTGAGTGATGCTTTCTAGTTTTGGAGGATTCATTTTAGGAGTGTTCGACATGTTTAAATCTCCTTGGGTATTTGATTTGATTCATGATAATTTTTTGAGATATATTATTGTGTTGATTTCCTAATATGGGAATGTTTTGAGTTTGATCTTCCTTGTTTAGAGAGGCTTACATCCATTTTGGTAACATGAGATATATATGTTATGTTTGATCTAATGAGATTGAGTTTTTGGGTGTTGTTGAGGCTTTTCTTTAAGGTTGTGAAGGAGAACTTATTTGGCACAGATTGACACTTTGAGGTGTTGACGAAAGGAAATGATTGGGATATGATTATACATTTTCTCTTTGTTCTATGGCTTCTTCTTAGAGGTTCATGTTCACATGGTTCAGTGTGGTGGAATTGGGAGAGTTATGGTGACATGTTATGAGAGATTTTGCAACAGTTTTGTGTTGCATGTGTAGATCATTATGATTGTTCTTTGCTATTACATGGTTGAATTATTTGTCTCACCTCAATATAATTGTTGATTGGTAGACTTGGTATGCCATGGTCTATTTTTTATATTTGGCATTACTAATGTAGTGGGAATTCTTGTGTGTGCGTTCTTCATTGACAAGTTTGAGTGCGTTCTTCATTGACAAGTTTGACACATGGAGATTTTGATTGTAGTTTATGTGTTGGATATATGTTGTTGGCATAAGTTCTACTGATGTTTTGGATACCTTTGAGGTATGGATGATTGGATGGATTAGAAGTTTCTATGGTTTCTTTTTCCAATCATGTGGGTGTTTAAGTTGCATGTAAACAATCACTTGTGATTGTTGTTCTAACTTTTTTTGGAACATTTATGTTTGATCTTATTCTTGGATGAAGTTTAGACTTCAAAGTTGTGGTCTAGTAATGTGTTTGAAGTTGGGTACATTGGTTCTTCTATAAAGCTCATGAGCACAATGGAGTTGTAATAGTAGCCTATAGCCTTTTTTATCACTTGGATTTGATGCTTGTGTTCTTTGGACTGGTGCATCTTCCCTTGGCTTATTCCTTTTCTTCCATTGGTGGCATTTTGGAAGATGATAGGAGTTCTTGCTTGATATGGTGGACATCTTGGATGTTGTTATAGTTATCTTGTTAGTGCATGAGAGCATGCTAGAGCTTCATGTGGTTTCATGGATGGTTGTGATGATGTTGTTTCATTGATCAACTCCTAGCAGTTAAAATCTTGTTTTTCCATTGGCTCTTCATAGGTGTTCAACAAGTGGGAGAATGTTGGGAAGAAGGTGTCTCAACCTTTGCTTTTTTACTAGCATGTTAATTATTTTATTATTTATGAGCTTTATTTGTTGAAGATAACTCAAGAAAGAGTTGGAAGTGGACAATTGCTATTATAAGTGGAGTTGTACATGAAGGAAATTTTTATTTCATGTTGAGTTTGCAAGAAATGTGAGATCTTTGGAGGTGTAGTTATATTTTGGAAATTTTAGTTGTTGCATGCACACTTGATTAGTGAAGAGGATGTTGACATATGACAATTTTAGGCATCTATCTTGGTGCTCTAAAAATATGAGCTTGCTTGAGGAGTTGTGAGTGAGGAATATTTTTCATTGTAGGGTTATGCTGTCAGATTTCCTCTAGAAGAGTAAAGATGTAATCCCCATGTTAAGGCTTTGAGCCTACAAGTGTATTGTATTTTTTTTTTGTTGTAGATTAATACATTGGTTTGATGCTTTCGAGTGTGGGGTTCTTTACTTGAAAGGGTTTTTCTCACGTATATCATTGTTCTTTCTCTTTTGTCTATATTTCTTCTATTCTTCTTCTTTCTCATTCTTGAAACATTAATTTACATGTCATTATGCTATCAAAATTTTCCTATATTTGCAAACTACGTTATCTTTTCTCTAAGGGTTAATATGAT
>VDFB02295409.1:0-26546 GCA_007258455.2 Sequoia sempervirens | reverse complement strand
AGTTTTTCATTTCTTCAAACCTCTGCCTTTTCTTCAGAACTATGAAGGTCAACAAAAATTATACGTCTCCTTTTCCCTCATGGTTCTCCCTACCTCCCAGCCCCCAATTCCAATCTTTGCTTCTCTTTAATAGAAGAGATCGGCCCCCAAAAAATGTTAGGAAAAGGTGTTCAACCTTTGCTTCTTTTAAGCATGTTAGTTATTTATGCCGAAGGTGTAGCCAATTTGAAAGAGGCCGAGCTAAAATTCTTAATCAACAATACAGTCTTCCTCACAGAGCTTTGCTGACTATCAAACTGATTGTAGCCGTTCCGATCTTTTCACAAATACAGCACTTTATGGGAAATATCAAACTGCAAGTTGCATTTACACGGCCTCTGCAAATTGCATTTTACGCCGGTTGTACAGCAAATTCGTCTTTAGTATGCAACGGCTATTGCTTGTGAAATTGTACGGTGATGTTGTAACTTTGATTCTACACTTTCTGGCGCACCTTTACTACTACCTGCAAGTGGGTACGTATGATCAGAAGTGGCGTGCATTTTCTTGCTAGGGTTTATGTGAGGAAAATTAACACCTTTCGCTTTGTAGTCAACAGTTTAGACTCCGCAATTCTCCCTGCTTGTGCGAAATAAGGGCTTTGGAACAGGGTGAGGGTATGGACATCCGCCAAAGCACAAAAGATAGAGGCCGTTTGTCAGATGTAGTTACAACTGCCCTGGTAGACATGTATGCAAAATGGGGAAGAGAAAGTCGTCGAAGCCTCCACCAAAGAAGCAGGAGAAGTTGAGTACTGTCTTCAGCTGTTCTTTCTGCAACCATGATGGCAGCGTTGAGTGCAAAATGTAAGTTTTCTTTGCACTGTGTTTTTTTTGGCTTTTTTCTGCCTGAGCCGTAATCCCTTTTTTCAGCAGTCCACGAGGTTCGAAACCTTGATATTGTGATTATTTCTAACGACTTTCTGTAATTCATGCTATTGAAGTATAGAGTGGGTATTTGTTCTGTAGAGATTCATCCTGGAATGCTCAAGTAACGGGCCACATAATCATGGATGAACAAGCCCTGTAAGGTTTCAACCCGAGTCATCATGATGGCATGCTCCCACCTTGCCAATGTCTTCTGGCCAAAAACTATCTGTATAGCCCTGCTTATGGTTAAATCATCTTTCTTCCAACGTAAGTCGCTTTTTAGGTCCTTGGTTAAATTTAGAACGTGAAACTATAGTGGCCATGTAGTTAAAAATGGTGGATATTGGTTTACTGTTAGACATCGAGGGCTTCGAATGGCAGGAAATTTATGGTTAGTTGATAGATAAATGGCATTATGTTTGACCTTTTGCAAAATTTACATATCATAACGTGTTTCAGCATCAGTGACAGGGTCCTTTATGCCAGGGACCTCAATGGCCCCTGCCATCCCCTGAGATTTGTGGGTTCTTCTCATGTTTCCTCATACCTGCCTTAGCATATAATATGCCCTCAATACTTGGAAGTCCTTGACATCCATTCCCCGACCCTGGCATCTTTTGTGTGTTTTCTTTATGAAATTTCTGTAAGTATTTATAGATTTATTCATATACTATCCTATTACAAAATGTCTTGAGTTTGTGTGAGTTGAACGAGACACTTGTGGAAGTGTCTGGATTCTTTAAGCTTGTAGAAGAACTACTATGCCATCCAGTCTAATGGTTTTTCTTATTCTTTGTGGAAGTTTCTTGATTCTTTAAACTAACAGTTCTTTTGATTCTTCATAGAATTCGTCTTAATTTTAGTTCTGACAGTCTTGGAATATTTGTTTGACTTGCAGCGATAAAAAAGATCTTATTGGGGAGGCTTCATGCCGCATATGCCAGGAGCGTTTCAGTACCACTATAAATGGTCAGTGTTGTTTTATCTGCTTGCTTGATTTTAGTTCCTAATATTTTTATACATTATCTTTTCCACATTCGAGTCTATGCTGAATGTTATTTCTCTGCTTTGGATTTCTCCGACATGACAGCATTGAGCAAGCCTATTGATGTGTAAGTTTCGATATAAACTATACACTTCTGTTATTTTATTTCATTCTATTTATCATACTTCGGGGAAGTTTACACAAGCAAATCTATATATTGCTAAAGTTTGCAATACTGGAAATTAATACAGAGACGCCCTTCATTTGAATCACAGAAAAAATAGTTATAGTAACAAAGCTATTACAGCTCGAAAGTGCAAAAGTTAAGTCAGACATTGAATAGCAGGGCCTAATATGTTTTCAGATATAGCGAGTGGATTGATGAATGTGACCGAGTTAATAATTGTGGATAAATGGCTTACATCTGCATGGTTACCAGTTTTTGCTTATATCCTTGTAACATTGAGCTGGTCATCAGAGAGTTTTGGCCAGAATACTTGTCACTATACTTAGTTGTCCTGTTTTGTCCTCAGAACATATGTGCACGATATATACTAGCCTGGTTACCAGTTTTGTGTATATTATATTAACGTGACCATGTTACAGTGACTTTTTTTCAATTCATGGTTAAAACTCTTTAAATTGCATCTGCAGGAATGTAAATATGGCTCAATTTTCTGTTTATTGTGTTCAATATTGGTTTGTTTAATGTTATTTTTGTTTATGCCTAACATCGAAGTATTGAATTGTATCCAAAAGTGTGATAAACAGTTCTAAATTCTACTGCGGTTGATAATTTTTGCAACGATTTTGAAGTTGCTTAAGTTAATGCTAAAATTTTGATGTACACTTTTGAATATACCAAATAAAAATGGATGGTGTTAGTATTTGTGATGCAAGTTATAAGTCTTTAATTAATGTGATGCAAATGACATTTAAATATCCAATTGTTGCTACTAATGACCTATGGCAATCCTTTAAATACAACATCCTAAGGGCTCAATTCAAAGTATTTGGTGTGCAAGCCAATAGGTAATGTTCATATTATCTAAAAGGATATACTCAAGAAAGCAAGAAAAAAAATAAAATTGTAAGGACTAGGCTAGAGATGCAAGATCCATTTAGAAATCAAAGAGAACTAGTCTAGACCATTTAGAATTGGGATGGGGTAGATGGTTGATAGATTTCAATTTTTGGGTCAAATTTAGATAAAATAGAAAAATCAACAATTATACAAAAAATAGATGTAAAGCAAAAGAATAAAAGGATGAGCTATGCTTTTTTCTTCTATACAAATTTTTATATAGTTATGTAGAGGAAAATAATATTTCCCTAATGTTAACCTAGTAATATAAACTAAATGCAACAATTAACCAGAAATCAACTTAGATTAATTCATAAAAATCTAGGTATTATAAAACCATCTAAAATAATAACATTTTAAGAAACTAAATGTAAGGGGTTAGGGCACTTAACTCTAGGAATAATAATGAAGAATAATTTTATCTCCTATCCTTTTCTCATAGTTTTGGGGAGTCAACTTAATAAATGTCAATGGAATTAGTTCTTATGTTTTGGTATTTAAAAACATCCAATGTCCATTCATTATCAAGGGAAATTTTATAAGCATTATAAAGAAGGATCTTTATAAGAATATTTCAATTTTGAGTAGTAAAAAGAACCTAATCTACATTAAAGTCATCTTGAACATCTGCATTGTTTGAGATCAATTTTTTCTTGATCATTTCTTCAACCATAAAGTCCATCCAATCAAGGGGGTCATTCTAGGAGAACTTGGTCCTTATGATCCAACAATGTCCTCAAGGTATTTTTAAATACCATCAGGCCTTAATAACCAACAAAGAGAAAACTTCAAGATGAATAAGTTAGTAGATGCACACATTCAACAATATTAAATTTGTAGAATAAATTCACATAGTTTGAAATTGATTCAAAGCCATAGGATTGACCTATAATTAGCTATAGTTTTGTATAGAATCTTAGACAATTAACATATGAGATAGACTTATTCTTTTATGCTCAATAACTCAGATTTGTGTCAATAAAATTATTCTTCATTATTAATCCTAAAGCTAAGTTCCTTAGTACCTATCTCTCTCCATCTCCCCCTTCTCTCTCTCTCTCCCTCCTCTAGCTATCTCTCTCCATATCTCCCTCCTCTTCTCTCTCCCTCCCTCTACTTCTCCCTCTCCATCTCTATCTCCTTCATCTCTATCTCTCTCCCGACATCTCTCTCTCTCTCTCTCCCTCTTTCTATACCTATCTCTCCCTCTCTCTCTCCACATTTCAAACACAACATGAGCCTTTTTGTAATGGAACCTGATTATCTTCTTGATTTAGAGGTTTTACTTCAATTGTGTTTAGATCCCTCTAAGTGGATGCATAGTTGATTAGAAGCTATCACTTCTCCATTGAGATCTTTGTTGAAAAAAAAATAAAAAATTAAATAACCTACCAATTGAACTTATGTATTGCACTAATGTATAAAAAAAATTGACCAAAATTTACCCTAATTGACCTTCGACACCTCTTTAGTGTAACCATTGCACTCCAAGATGCGATTGCTATTTTTATTATTTATAAGTTTTATTTGTTGAAGATAATTACGTCGAAGGTGTTCTCTCATTGAGCTTTCCCGAACTCGTTTTGCCTATTTTTCCATTTTTCAATTGTTTTTTTCACCCCTTTTGCTACTTTCCCCGCCGCTATTTGTCTCTTCAACAGTTTGGTCTAATATTTTTTTGCTTTTAGTAGGAGTATTAGGTTTTCTTAACTAATAGCATCTTGGCCATTTTTATTTTACAGGTTAGGATTTGAAGATGGACCAAGGGCATTAAGTGTGCATTTTTCTAGATTTGTTTCTTTGTAGGTGGGCAAAAAAAATGTAATTTTAAAATTCTTACATTGTTTTAGCGATCTCCTCTTGAATTCCCTCATCGAGCTTTCCTGAACTCATTTTGCCTATCGACGGTGCAGACTCACGAATAGGGCATGCAAGACGATTAAACGCATCTCAACCGTTCATCATTTTCCGCCATTTTTTCAGTTGTTTTTCCCCCCTTTTTGTGACCTTCCCCGCCGCTATGTGTCTCTTCAACAATTCAGTATGATATTTTCTGCTTTTAGGAGTATTAGGTTTTCTTAACTGACAACATCTTGGCCATTTTTCTTTTGCAAGTAAGGCTTTAAAGATGGACCGAGGGTGTTAATTGTGTGCTTTTCTCTAGATTTGTTTCTTTGTAGGTGGGCAGAAAAATGTAATTTTAAAATTCTTACATCATTTTAGCAATCTCCTCTTGAATGATATTATTATAAAAGTAGGGGAAGAGGAAAAAAATCCTTTTGTCTTCTTGTCTGTTAAAGCAAATTACATTTATATAATTTTTTCTTTCGTTTTGAAGTGTTTTGATAGATGGTGAACAAGGGAATTTTTGGTTGTACATCGGCTCTAAAGAATCATGGATTATTTTGCCTGTTGACAGAGAAGAGGTGATATTGGGCATATTGTCGCTAGGGTTCTAATAGAGAATTTGCAAGTTTAATGGTGATGGTGAATATGTTCAATCTGTTAGGTGATGGCGATAATGGTGACCTAACAGTGGTTTTGAATGTGTCGGCTATTGCGATAGAAAAAGAAGGGGCGAAGAAGGGGAGTGGCAATGCACTTGTGCAGACAACGAGAGTAGCATCATCAAAATTACCATCAAAGCCTCTGACCCCAGCTTAGGCCAATATGAAATTGCAAATTCTTTTGTTCTTTCAGTAAAAAGTATCATTTTGATGAAAAATATTTAGTTTGCTTTAGGGTTTTGAATTGTTTCATATGTATTTTTATTTTAGTGTTGTGCCAGTGCATGAGAATTTTCACCCTAGTTGACGGAAAAAATATATTAGCATGGGTTTTAGATTTTGTCGTAGGATGTTTTCTATTGCTTTGTTTATTTCTTGTTATTCAAGGTCAAAATTTGTATCATTTGGCAGAGAAAATATTATTCAAGGTTTTGAGGTTTTGCCTTGTTTCATCTGCATTTTTTTTGGCTTTAGTTTATGGGAAACATGCTTTTAGGTTTTCTTTTATGGTTTTGGGTTTTTTTAACACATTTTACTATGGTTTGATCATTTTGTTTTATTTGAAAACAAAAGCATGTCATTTGACAGGAAACATATATTAGCATGAAATGTTTCTAGATTTGATTGAGTTTTTACTATTGATGTTTCAAATCAAACTCCATCTATCATCAGGAAATAAAATCCAAGAGAAGAGAAATGAAGTTGGAAAAATCCAGTTGGAGTTTTTGCAAGGCTTAGGTGGATGTGGATTTTAATGCCAATTGTTTCTTTGTTGTTGTATAGTTGTTTGTTTAATTGAATCAAAACCTTCTATTTTTTATGGAAAAAATGTAGACAGGAGTATATGGTTCTGTAATTGCCCATGCACATGTATATAGTGTGTTAGCTTTTTCTTTGTGATGATTTCGCTTGTTCTACTTTTGCATGTGTTTAATATTGTATCGTGTATTGGGAAAAATGCATTTATGGTTTTGTTATCTATGAAAATGCTTGTAGGGTCTTGTCTTAGGTTCCTTTGTTGTATGTTTCTTTGTAAATTTATCCTCTTCATGGTTGGGTATGTGCAGGATCATCATGGAAAAAATAGGCCCTTAAGTGGCAAAAAATTCAGAAAAATCAGAGTTAGGCAACTTGACGTAAAAATTTGAATAAGTTATCTATATTATTTCAAAAATATGTAAGAATAGAATCTGTAGCAAATTGAATGTAGTTTCTAAACTACTAGGTTTATTTAAAAAAAATCTATTGTACTTAAATTTCAAGGAAAAATTAAGAAGTAGGTGCTTGTCTAACCACCCTAACCACAATAAAATGATAATATTTTTTTATAAGATATAAGTAGAAGACTCATGTCCCGATATGATGCATATTTTTTGGTAATTTTTTTCCAAGAAAATAATTAATTATGAATTTTTATTACAAATTTTAAAAATATAAAAACTCGTGTAACCACCTTAACTTGGTCAAAACTTCATGAAATTCATTTTTTAATCCTCTAGTATGAAGCATAGAATGTGACGCATGTTTCAGATTCAAAAAATGTGATACCATTTGAAAGTTATAGATGTTTTTTAATCGACCTATCAATAAGGACTTTATTCGTAATTCAAATTGAAAATGAATAATGATTATTTATTAAATTAAAAGTAAAGCATAATTTATATTGGTAGAAAAATGAGAATCTCCTTTAAAAACCCTTTTCGTTTCATCAATTTTGGGTAAAAAAAAAGTCGTCAGCCATGCTTACCCTACACATACCCATCATATCGCCACTTTTTGGCCCATCATGATCTTGCACATACTCGGTCAGTTATATTTAAAATCCTGCCTCTTGATGGGAAAAATTCAGTTAGGGTTTTTTAATCCGTTTCCATGCTTGAGGGGATATATGGGTGTTTCTCAATTGGTTTTATTTAGTTTTTGTTATTTGCATATTAAATTTCTGTCATTTCATGGGAAAATTATTTTTGTTTTAGGCTTTTGTTATCTGTAATAATGTTTGTTTGGTTATGGATATTGTTGTTGATTGTTTTTGTATTCCTTATTATTTTAATCAACCTTAAGAATTTTGAACTTTTATGTCACGTGGTGCAAACGCTGCTTTTAGGATTCTAAGGTTTTGTTACTGATATCGATTCTTGTAGGATGTATTGTTTACATTTAGCTACTCAGATACTTCTCTGATTCTTGTTAATTAAAATTTCATTTGCATTAAATTTCTAACATTTGAGAGGTGGTTTGGGTTTTATGGGTTTATGATTTATCATTTATGAAACAAATGCATGAAGGTTTTGGATTTTGTTATCCATGTCAATGTTTGTAGGCTTTTAGATTTCACTACAATGTATTTTGCTATTGTTATTTTTGGTATCTATGTTGAGCTTCGAATTTTATGTCATTTTGGCTATTGAAATATGGTTTGGGCTTGAGGGTTATGTTATCTAGATGCTGACGTTGATAACGTTTTAGATATTGCTTCTAGACGTTTCTTTATTGCATTGCTTTAATTATTTAACTTCATATTTTAAAATTTCATATCAATTGATGTAAAACATGCAGTTATGGTTTTTGGGTTCTCTTATCCTTGTTGATTTTTGGAAAGTTTAAATTTTAAAGAACAATGTTTCTCTGTTAGTTTACTATTTTTTCTTGTCTTTATTTTCTTTAAAGTTTAAAGCTTATAAGTTCTATCAATTGACTGGGAAAGATGTGTTTATTGGATGTTTCTCTATCGTTTTGTTTTGATTAAGTACCTTGAAACTTTAACTTTAGTTTTTTTTGGGTCGCAAAGGATACACATGCTATCTTCATGATCTAGGCCCCTGCCATTAGATATAATACCAGATAGTTTACTCATTGAGAAAAATAAGGAAAGTCCTTTGAAAACATTGACACCAACTATACAAGTGGAACTCGTGCAACAAAAAGACAAATAAAAGCATATTGAGGAAGTCACGAAGCTATTAGAAGATGATTGGGGTTCCTTAGATTTCACACCAACATTCATGGGAGAATACAAGATCATAAAAAAATATTCTAAAAAAGGAAAAGAAAAAGTAGTAATGTCAACACAAAATTTGAAAGACCCTTCGAAAGCATGATTCACCTCAACCACTTTAGAAGAAGAAGCAAATTATACAACAAACTTCAATGGAATTAATTATGAGCAACCACCAAATCCAAAAGAAATGAAAAAGCCTTATGGAAAAGGTTATGAACTTATGAAACAACTTGGATATCTAGTGGAAAAGGATGTGATGCTAGAGAATAAGGTATCCATGTCCCTATAAAGCCTAACACACAAGAAAAGGCTAGTGGTCTTGGTTATTGTCCCTCGAAAGAAATAAACAAGCCTTCACTCTACATTAACACTCTTACCACAGATTCTTCTAAGCCAACTTTAACATTCTAAGTGCATCTTGAACTGATAGACACTAGTGGTCTTGATTATTGTCCTTCAAAAGAAACAAAAGAAATAGAGAAATCTTCGCTTAATATCAATTTCATCACACAAAACACTAATAATTCAAATTTGATTTATTTTACACCTTCCTTTAAGGAAGAGTACAAAATCTCGTACAATCTAAAGAGTCTTGTGTAAGTATGACATTGCGTACTAAGTAAAAGATATCTTTGTCACAAAATAAAGGAACATCATCTACTATTGATCAAGCGAGTATCTTTTCGAGACTCCTCGAAGAACACAAAAGAAATTTTACTACAAGAGTTCATTTTGTGCATATCATAGAGTTCATGGTCATTCTACTAATGAATGTAAGGTTTTGAGTAATAAAATTCAACATATTAAGGATTGTGGTGCTCTTCCTTCTGTTGAAGCACCTAGATCCTCTAATTGATACTGATTTCCAAGTTTTTCATCAATCATCTTAGCTCATTCTTGTCCTGCACTAAGTGGGGGCAAGGGGGTTAGGTAGCTTTGTCCTCGTATGACACTTGTCATTGTCTCTTTTGGCTAGTTGACCGCCTTCCATGTCTAGATAAGAGAAAGCTTGGGATGTGGACGACATGCCTTAAGTTGGCTCGCATGTGATGTACTAAGATAGCTTTAGTATTGCATTTTTGGGGCAACCCCTTTATTTCATGATGTAGTTTCATTCGGGAATATATGAATTAGCATAGGGCTTTCTGAATAAGCTCTTATGTCTTCTTCTACTTTAAATTAATTGCACACAACAATGGTGTTAGCAACTGCTTTAAAGTGGGGGCATACATCGATATTCATGTTTCACTATGTGATTTTTCTTTCTTCTTGCGATGCATCCTTTTCTTGGTGGTACCAATTGGGTACAAATCAATCAGATAGAAAAAATTTATTCATTTCACAATCAAAATATGTCAAGGAAATGTTGAAGTTTGGAATGGAAGACTCTAAACCAGTATGTGCTCCTATGGTTATTGGTTGCAAGTTGAACAAGAATTATGAATCTCCTAAGGTTGATCAGAGCATGTACGATCAATGATTGGAGGACTATTGTATCTAACTGCTACCAAATGAGGTATCATGCATGCAATTTTTCTTGTGGCTATATTTCAAGAAGATCCCAAAGAGTCACATGTTGCAGCAATGAAGAGAATATTAAGATACTTGAAGGGTACTCCAAAACATGGCTTATGGTATCCAAAGGATATTGATTTCTCTTCGAGTGCTTATACAAATGCAGATTGGGAAGGTTGTGTGGATGAAAAAATAGTACAAGTGGTGGTGCATTCTTTCTTGGAAGCAAGTTGGTGTCTTGGCTAGGCAAAAAGCAGGAACTAGTATCATTGTCTAGTACAAAAGAAGAATGCATTGCAACAACATCTTTTTGCACACATGTGTTGTGGATGAAACGAACTTTGAAGGATATTAGAACTTGGTATATGATGAACCTATCTCTATCTTTTGTGATAATACGAGTGCTATTAACATTTCAAAGAATTTGGTAATGCATTCAAGGACAAAACATATCTCAATCTAGTATCACTTTTTGAGAGAGAAGGTTGTAGAGAATGAGGTAAAGCTAGAGTATGTGCCTACAAAGGATCAAGTTGTAGATATCTTCACAAAGGATCTTCCTAAGGATACTTTTGAGTGTCTCTGAGAGAATTTAGGGGTTATTTCCCCTCGTACTTTCAACTAGATGTGTAAGGATATACATAAGTCCAATGGATTTCAAGATTCATTCCTTATTCTAGACTAATGTTGTTGGCTACCTCTCAGGGGGAGTAGGTAGTGGTATTGTTGGTTGTTGCAATCAAGGGGAGTAAGTGATGTCATTGTGTTACATACATGTATTTTTCCTTTATCATTCATGTCAGGGGATATGTCTAGTAGTTTTTTGTTGGTGCAAAATGTTAGGAAGTGTGCAAAGAAGTGGAATGTGTAGCTATGCAGAGGAGGTGTGACAAAAAATAGAGTGTGGTAAAAAGAAAATTAAGTTGAAGAATAGATATATGAGTGATTGATATCAAAGGGGAATGTTTCCCTTTGCCATTGATGTCAAAGGGGTAGAAAGTTTAATTGAAAAACCTTATGAAGTAAGGGGGAGAAAGATAAAGTGTAAGGGAGCAGTGTGCACTGATGTGTAGTATATGTGATCAAAGTTGTGTAGTATATGTGATCTCAAAGTTGTTTTTGTTGTTGGTGGTTTTTCACATCATGTGTTTCCATCAATGACAAAGGGGGAGATTGTTGGAAGTTCGAA
Source organism: Sequoia sempervirens (assembly GCA_007258455.2). Taxonomy (NCBI): domain Eukaryota; kingdom Viridiplantae; phylum Streptophyta; class Pinopsida; order Cupressales; family Cupressaceae; genus Sequoia; species Sequoia sempervirens. The sequence continues at coordinate 15,357 of VDFB02295409.1, read as the reverse complement.
TAGCTTATGTTTTCATTGATATCAACATGTCTATGGAGATATTGTTATAATTTTATAATTATTATTTGATTAGTTGCATTATGTTGTCATTAGTAGTGTCATTGGTATCAACCTCTAGTGTTGCTTTGATAAGCTTTTGTTGATGCTAAACCTCTTGTGTGTGGTTGAGTTGTGCTCGTCCATTTGGTTTGGTGATGATGATAAAGTATTGAAGATGATGAGAATGTGTTTGTGGTGCTTGGTTTCCAAGCATTTTTAAGAAAATTTGAATAAAATATTTCATATAATGCGGTTGAGAGGTGTTCTATATAACAGAGTAGTGATCTAGTTTTGCTCTGCATTTCTTTTGTGTTGAAGATCTACTTATGTGGTTCAAATATGTTGATTAGTGGTGTTTAGAGGTGTTGTATCTAGAATTTCTTCTCTTGGATCATTGTGCAGAGAAAGTTGTGTTCACCAGTGTGTGAACAATGTATTGCGGTGGTGTCTAGGAGAAATGGTTTTGCTCTGTATTTCTCTGTAGTGTGGTTTTTGGTCTTAAAAATATTAGGGAGTGTAAGTATATTTCTCATGTACCTATCTTTAGTTTGAGTTTTTTGAATTTTGGCACTCCGCAAGGTTGGATCCATGTGTTACAATATGCGGAAAGCTAACTAGGTGTACTAGATGAATGTGTTCTTTAGGTGAAAGTTGTTATGAAGGAATTTGTTGGATTTCAGGGTGTTTATGGAATATTCTAGATTGTGTTCAAGTCATGTATGTTTTATGTGAGTCGTCTTTGGATCTAAGGAATCATGTACTTAAATGTTTAATAATCCGGTCGACCTTGGGTGTTTACACTAATTTTGGAAATGCTTCGGTGCTTGTGGAAGCATGGTGTGGCATATATGTATGAATTTAGGTTTGAGTTAAGGTGTGGTGTGGTCTGATTTCATTCCTTTCCACTACAGAAATTCTTAGAGCCGACCTTGTGAATTGTTTTCAAGGTTGTGATGGGTATATGTGTGTGTTGAGTTAATGGAGAATGACGGTATGAAGTGTGTGTGATGTGAATTATAATGTGAAGTGTGAAAGTGAAAAGTGCAATGCAAGCTTTAACAATTATGACTACTAGAAGCAGTGTGTAGAAGGTGTCTACATTCTTTAGAGAGAGTGCAAATGTACCAAGGTGGTGTAGCGGTGGAACTTTTCTATTGTTTTGAGATGGATTTCTAATTGTAACTATGACCAATGACATAGTATAGGTTAACTACACCTGATCCATATGGATTCAAGGCATATTTAATCACTAAGCATCAATCCCAATAAGATATTCAATATCAATAAAAGCGAAGAAGCCATTAAAACTAACATTCTAAAACATGAAGGCTTGACAAAAATCTATTCTAAGACATTGAATCTTATCCTATTGGGGGAGTGGTGTCACATTGATGCGGAATGGTGACACTTTCCCAATCCCTCGGATAATATGAGCCTTTCCAATCAATTTTATTGATTAAAATCAATGGGAACTGGTGAAAAAGATGAACGAAAGCATGATAAAAGGTAAGATGTTTGATGTAAGTGTATGCCAACCTATTCTAAATGTGTTCAAGATTCAAAGATGCAAGCCCTAGATTCCAAAATATACTAAATGAATGCAACTAAGTTACCATGGAATCTATTAATGGATGCTAAGCTAATAATACATGAAAATTAACCTAAAATTCTTATCAAATGTAAAACATGAGTGCAAATGGATGTGACTTTCAATAGCATAAGTTTTCTATCAAAAGATGGATCCTTATTCGTCTATTTATAGAATAGGCAATGTGAAACCAATGGTCAAGATTGAAAGATACATTCCCATCAAGGTTTGAGAATGCAAGTTGATATTTAATCAAGGCCTCACAATCATGCAAAGAAGCACACTTTCAAAACTTGCTCAAGAAGTTCGTTGAAAGTTTGTTATAGAGAAGAATATTCTCTTTTTTGAATGAGTGTTCAAGGGAGAATATTCTTAAAAAGAATATTCTCATGCAAGTGGATGAGGAAAATTAGCATTTAGCAAATTAAAACAAAGTTTTAATGTGAAAAAAGGAGGGATATTCCATAGGAATATTCCCTTTTGGAGGAATTTAGGATTTAGCATTAAATAATTTATTTATTTAATGAAAGGGGTGGGATTAGGATATTTAATTAAATAACTAGGATAACTAGGATTTATTTAATTAAATAAGAAGATACAAGAAGGATTTAATTAAATATTTTGCATTATTTGATTAGACAAGATGAAAGGTGAATATGATGGTGAGTGAATTAACCTAATTAGGTTAATTAGATTAATAGATAAACATGAGGCCTTAGATTAATTAACTAGGTTAATTTAATCAAATAAGCGAAAGGAGGATGGATTTTAAGATGAAATGATGTTAGTATATCGAATTCAAGTGTGTAGTATCATTCATGACATTTTAAAGTCTCTGTAACAATATCCTTTCTTCTTTTCTATAATCTGGCAGTGAGCCATTGACAGTGAGCCCTTCTTTTCTTTTGGGCAGTGAGCCCTCTAGCAGTGAGCCTATTGTATCTGGTGTTGCAATTACTTTATATTGTGAGCTAATCCTCATCGTGGTTTTCCCTTCTTAAGTTTTCCACATAAATCTGGTGTTTGGTGTTGTTGTGTTCTCAATTTCTATAATTTGATTTCATGTTAAATCACTCTAACATATTAAAGGCTAATAACTTGGTTAATGTGGATCAAAATGTTAATGAGGGTTTGGTGTTTTAATGAGCAATTGATTCAACCCCCCCTCTCAGTTGTCTTGTGCATTCAACACATGAGTCTCAAATTACTCCTCCAAGTTTAGGTTTAGACAATTTCAAAATAAAAGTGGCCACTTTTGACCCCCTTTTTGTGCACCATCTTAGTGCTTACCCTTTTCTTGTGTGTCTATAAACATAGTAGTTTTGTAGTTTTTACATGGTTAACCAAAAATTGTGGTTTTGCAAATTTGCAAATGAACTATTTTCCAGATTATGTTTCCCTTGGGTTGTTTCTAGATGCAAGATAGTTGCAAGTTTGCATGTATGCTTCATGCATGTTATGAGGAGATTTTTAGCTTTCTCATCGAAGAAATTTTGATATATCTTTTACCATTGGTGATTTGATGGTGGTTGTGAAGTTGGTACATTTCATATATTTATAAGCTTCTAGACAACATATTTCCTCTAAAGGTTTTATAGTTTTCCTATGTTCTAAAGGTTGCGGGTTTGTGTAGATATGGAGTATTCACTTGTTCAAATGAGATATGTGATGATCTATTATTCTATATATTTTAGTGGATTTAGATTTGCATAGATATGAATTCGTCCAGATTTGTAGGAATACTTGATTAGTTCTTTGACCATGGTACTTAGTTATGGATCTGTTTGGAAAATCAGGTATGTTGATGATCTGGTGTTTGAGTATTGAAATCTACATGTTATCTTCTTTGATATCTTAGTTTTGTATGTTAATGATGTGATGATAAGTTTGCATGTTTCATTGGTTATGGATCTACGAGTTATGTAGTTTTTGGATTAGCTGCCCATTAGCTGCAATGGGATGACTTGGATGTGGATTGTTTATATCCACGAGATTGTTTCAGTTTTGATGCAAACTTTGTTAGTTGGCATTTTCTGTGGTCATCAATGCATTGGTATGTTGCATTGAGATGAGAGGATTAATGATTTTGAGTGCCTAGATAGTAAGTTATGGGACTTGTATCATGTTGTTAATCTTCTTGGCTTAGAGATCTTGGTTCTAATTATTATCTGGTGTTGTTGATATTGCATTTTATTGTGTCAAAGCCATGGAGGATCTTCATTTAGGATATGGTTATCATTATGACATGGAGAGCTTAGTATCACGATTCAATGAGAGCTTTGGCAATGATGTATATTCATCACTTTTTGATGGATGTTCTTCGGTAGTAGTTGTTAGTGTCATGGAGGAGCTCTTGGATCTTGTTGTTGTAGTGAGATTTCTTTGAAAATTTTAATTCAGTATCAGGAGATGGTTATCTTCGTGTGATTAGAGATGTTGATTCTTGGTTTAGAGTGTGTTTGGTATTATGTCACAGTTTTCTCTATATACTAATTTGAGTATTGGAATGATACAAGTTCTCTTGAGACTAGGATGTATGCATTATTGCATGTGATCTCCTAAGAGGAGATGGTTAGATCATGATGTCATGTTTGGGTTCTTGATTCCATGGTTGGAGCTTTGATAGTGGTCTAGTTAGTTCTTTTGGTATTGAGTGCCTTGGTCATGTGTTTGAGAGTAAATCATGTGAGTGCAGTGTTATATTTGAAGTTCAACATGGATTGATCAGTTGTAGATGCTCATGAATACTTGGAGACTTTTGGGAGTCAGTTGAGTTTTTAGTAGAAAGTTCGAGGAGCCTTTCACCTAGATATGGACATTAGTTCATGATGGACCTGTGAGGAGGTTGTTCTTGGATGAAGTGATATGAAACTTGGTATATCCTAGAGTAGCAATCTCATTCCCCACTCTTGGTCTACATGGAAAATAATCATTTGGAAGGTATAGCCCATTTTGTTTTCAAATATATCATGTTTTATGATTTTTCTTCTCATAGAGATGGATCTTGAGTGATGCTTTCTAGTTTTGGAGGATTCGTTTTAGGAGTGTTCGACATGTTTAAATCTCCTTGGGTATTTGATTTGATTCATGATAATTTTTTGAGATATATTATTGTGTTGATTTCCTAATATGGGAATGTTTTGAGTTTGATCTTCCTTGTTTAGAGAGGCTTACATCCATTTTGGTAACATGAGATATATATGTTATGTTTGATCTAATGAGATTGAGTTTTTGGGTGTTGTTGAGGCTTTTCTTTAAGGTTGTGAAGGAGAACTTATTTGGCACAGATTGACACTTTGAGGTGTTGACGAAAGGAAATGATTGGGATATGATTATACATTTTCTCTTTGTTCTATGGCTTCTTCTTAGAGGTTCATGTTCACATGGTTCAGTGTGGTGGAATTGGGAGAGTTATGGTGACATGTTATCAGAGATTTTGCAACAGTTTTGTGTTGCATGTGTAGATCATTATGATTGTTCTTTGCTATTACATGGTTGAATTATTTGTCTCACCTCAATATAATTGTTGATTGGTAGACTTGGTATGCCATGGTCTATTTTTTATATTTGGCATTACTAATGTAGTGGGAATTCTTGTGTGTGCGTTCTTCATTGACAAGTTTGACACATGGAGATTTTGATTGTAGTTTATGTGTTGGATATATGTTGTTGGCATAAGTTCTACTGATGTTTTGGATACCTTTGAGGTATGGATGATTGGATGGATTAGAAGTTTCTATGGTTTCTTTTTCCAATCATGTGGGTGTTTAAGTTGCATGTAAACAATCACTTGTGATTGTTGTTCTAACTTTTTTTGGAACATTTATGTTTGATCTTATTCTTGGATGAAGTTTAGACTTCAAAGTTGTGGTCTAGTAATGTGTTTGAAGTTGGGTACATTGGTTCTTCTATAAAGCTCATGAGCACAATGGAGTTGTAATAGTAGCCTATAGCCTTTTTTATCACTTGGATTTGATGCTTGTGTTCTTTGGATTGGTGCATCTTCCCTTGGCTTATTCCTTTTCTTCCATTGGTGGCATTTTGGAAGATGATAGGAGTTCTTGCTTGATATGGTGGACATCTTGGATGTTGTTATAGTTATCTTGTTAGTGCATGAGAGCATGCTAGAGCTTCATGTGGTTTCATGGATGGTTGTGATGATGTTGTTTCATTGATCAACTCCTAGCAGTTAAAATCTTGTTTTTCCATTGGCTCTTCATAGGTGTTCAACAAGTGGGAGAATGTTGGGAAGAAGGTGTCTCAACCTTTGCTTTTTTACTAGCATGTTAATTATTTTATTATTTATGAGCTTTATTTGTTGAAGATAACTCAAGAAAGAGTTGGAAGTGGACAATTGCTATTATAAGTGGAGTTGTACATGAAGGAAATTTTTATTTCATGTTGAGTTTGCAAGAAATGTGAGATCTTTGGAGGTGTAGTTATATTTTGGAAATTTTAGTTGTTGCATGCACACTTGATTAGTGAAGAGGATGTTGACATATGACAATTTTAGGCATCTATCTTGGTGCTCTAAAAATATGAGCTTGCTTGAGGAGTTGTGAGTGAGGAGAATTTTTCATTGTAGGGTTATGCTGTCGAATTTCCTCTAGAAGAGCAAAGATGTAATCCCCATGTTAAGGCTTTGAGCCTACAAGTGTATTGTATTTTTTTTTTGTTGTAGATTAATACATTGGTTTGATGCTTTCGAGTGTGGGGTTCTTTACTTGAAAGGGTTTTTCTCACGTATATCATTGTTCTTTCTCTTTTGTCTATATTTCTTCTATTCTTCTTTCTCATTCTTGAAACATTAATTTACATGTCATTATGCTATCAAAATTTTCCTATATTTGCAAACTACGTTATCTTTTCTCTAAGGGTTAATATGATGGAAATTAAACTATGTCTATTTCCGCTTTCAAGAATAGTAGTATGTGCTTGTATCAACTTGTTGAAATCTAATTTGTTTAAAGAAACATAAGATACTAAAGGTTCATACTAATTTGACATGTATATATGATGAAATTATAAAAAATGACTCCCAGTAATTACACATGGGCATAAATAATCTTTATGTAAACAACTCTTATTTGGCATGTATATATGATGAAATTATACTAGAAGGGAAGGAAATCAGGTTGTTCTATTTGGGATTTGAGCAGTCTTTATTGATTTAGTGAATGCTGACTAGAATATCTTTCTTGATTCTTGATTCCTACTAGTGTGCTTCTTGAAGTTTTAGTTCTTAAGGTGTCTTTCAATTGACTTTCTTTTTTATGTAAATGAAAACATTACTTCTGATACTCCAAGGTGAACAATCTTTAGGGTACAAGGGCTTATACCTTGTCTATGGGGTTTGGAAGGTTCCTCATCTTGTAATGATTGCCTTATCCTTAGTCCATTTGAATTTTCAGAATTTTTTTAAATTGATGTGTAAAAAATCTTTTTTTAAATTGATAGACCGTGTAATTAGTTGTTGTTTTAATATGTATATTTTTGTCTTTATATTAAAAAAATATACTCATAAATAAAAACATAAATATAAAATTATTTTCTATATTTTATATATAATTTCAAATATATATTTTAATTTTAAAATATAAGTTATTTCATTTTTTAATATTTGTTAACAATTGATTTGTTATACTTTATAATATTTTTAAAATAATGTTTTCTATATTATACAATTTAAAATTAGAAATAAAATCAATTCATAATTATTTAACATAGATCATTAACATTGATACTAAAAAGACATTTTTTAATTTTTATTGAATATTTAATTTTATATTAATTTTTCTAATTAATTTTTTTTTTAAAATAATACAACATATATATTCAAATAAAGACATCAACAGAATGGTCATATTTTTGTAGGTTTTTTTTTTGTAAGATTTTTTTCTAAAAGACGTTAAATGCGTGCTAAAGCGCAACGGAAATTAAAAGACTACGGGAAAAGAAGATTATAGCCAGCATGGAGTGCGGAAAAGACAGACGTATGGAACAAAATGAGCAGGAAAAGAAACAAAAGGGCATTCAAACGGGAGTTCATTTATAAGAAGAATCCAATTTCTATTTGTGAAACAGGGAAATAAGGAGGAAATAACCCAGCAGGATACAGCAATCCCACAAATCCACTCGGACTCCACTTCGTTCAAAAAAATTAAAATTCTTATTTTCTGTAGTTTATTTCTCTTAATCGTTTGCTGCTTCAGTTCGGTATCTCCCATTAAAAAGGCCAAGCTTCTGATACACGCATTTTCCGTTGAAAAAGTACTGTAATTATAGGATTTGCATCGGTAGACATTACAGTAAATGATAAATTATTGTTGTGTACTTTGGACAGGGCTGCTGATGAACAGAAGCTTCGAGTATGCTCCAAAGCCACCGGCTGCGAAGGGAACAGATATAATTTTACGAGACTTGTCTCCCAAGCGACGATGGAACTTGAGCTGCAAGCAAACTAATTACCACTGACAATTTCACGCGCGTATGTCTCCTTTTCAATTAAAACCGACACTGTTTATGGCCGCTTCAATTTCTTATATAAAGAAGACATGTACAATCAATACCTAGCTTTAAAAAGATAAGAAATCAATTAGCAGGATGCTTCAAATTGGAACGAAATTAACCGTTTGTAAGAGTTTCAACAACTGGCTTCAGATTTTATTTACAGTTCTGAAATGGTGAATGATTGCACGCACTCTCATGATGATAATTTTCCTGCAAAGACTCGGTTTTACGTGGGGTTGGAGAAACGTATTTGGGATTTGAAGAGGCTTTTGTTCCGAAACGAGGTGTCGGTCGTTGGCGTTCATTGTATGGGAGGTGGTGGGAAGACTACTCTCGCATTGGCTCTATGCAATGATCTGCAAATTAAAGGTGATATCCCCTGTAAATTCTTTTCATGCTTTCCTGAATGTTTTAATCATTTATCTAGAAAAGCCATTCTATTTTTAATTTCTGAGCTTTCTAAAGTTTCTTCTTTGTTACATTACTTGCATGTAGAATCTGTATTATATCATAGGAGGTGCTATGCTACCCTGTTTCAGGTTTAAGGACATCCTTTCATGCCTGTTAAGATATTTAGTCTAAAATACACTTGTTTTTTCATGGATTCCAGATTATTTTGACAACAATGTGATTTTTATCACTGTCTCCCAATCCCCAAACCTAAAAGGAATATTAGAGACTATGTGGGAGAAATTGGCTGGAAGGAAAATACCGCAATTTCAGGATGTGCAAGATGTGCACATAGAGCTGCAGCAGCTGCTTTCGAGGCAATCCAAGCCAACTCTAATTATTTTGGATGATGTTTGGTCTAGTAAAAGTTTGCAAAAATTACTATTTGAAGGTCCGGCTTACAAGACTCTTATAACTACCAGAGACAAGTCCACCATCCCCAGAACCTCCACTTCACAAGTCTATCAATTACCATTGTTGGGCACAGAGGATAATCTGTCGCTTTTCTGCTTCTGGGCTTTTGGACAGACATCAATTCCAAGCGATGTAGATATGAATTTAATAAAGGAGGTATGGATTTATCTGGAATAATTGTTGTTTTTCGAGCCATATATATATATATAGTTGTCGTACAAGGTCCGATTATAAATTTTCTTTACATTTATGAATTGCAGGTACAAGCAGAATGTGATGGTCTACCTCTTGCTCTAAAGGTGATTGGGAGTTCTATGCATGGGGAACTGCACGAGGTTTGGAAGAGGGCAAAGAAGATTTCTGAAAAAGAATATAGGGCTATTTAGGTTGCTGCAGACCAGTATTGATTCCTTAGACGATGTAACCAAGGAATGTTTCTTAGACTTGGGGTCATTTCCAAGGGACAGGAAAGTCTGTGTTGATGCACTATTAGACATTTGGGTTTATGTTCGGAAGCTACGAAGGCATGATGCTTTTGACATCTTATTAGAGCTTGCAAGCAAAAATTTGTTAAATTTAACTAGCAACCAAAGGTAATTGTCTTTTCTTCTATATATTAGATTTCTTGCAATCATGTTTTCCAACACTAACCTGACATGCTTGCACGTAACAGAGGAAATGCATCAATCTCATCTGGAAATGCTTCGGAGCTATACTTTTCTCAGCATAATGTGCTGAGAAATTTGGCCTTGTATTTGGGACACCAAGACAATATAGTTCACAGTAAGAGGTTGGTCATAACAAGGAAGGACTGTAGTTTGTTGGCGAAACGGGAGTCGCTTAATAATAGAGCATTTGATACTCAAATTCTTTCCATTCTCACCGGTGAGTTTACCGAAAAACTCTTACACGTGCATTTTGGTCAAAAGCATTTCTTTTAAAGAATAACCAGTATTTTACTGTTCATCTTTGATATCAAATTGTAGAATAGAATTGAATTTCAAACATAATTTTCCCCATAGAAAGGTTTACATCATTATTTTAAATAAGTAACCAACACCTCATTATTTTAAATAAGTAACCAATTTGGTGTTGGAAAGCGATGCATGAGTCTCATATCCATCTACAGTGCTTCTCCTAGTTTACATGACAAGAAAGTTAGGAAACAATTATAATCATGTATGGAGATAAAAATAGTGTTTCTAAATATAGAATTTGTATGAGTTTTAATCTACATGTAATATACATGATTATTGTAATGAAAAACTTATATAAGAAGAGGTCATATATAAATTGTTTAAAAGAAATTGTAATGAAAAACTTCATTACAAGAGAAGTCATATATATGATTTAATTATCAGAAAAATAAAAAGTTAGAAACCATGTGTTCGTGTAAAAAAAACAGAAGTGTGTTCTCTGTTTCTGTTTGTTGTCAATGTTTATTGTGTCTTAAAGAATCTACACTTGGCTGGCATGTGCATGAAATCTGTTTCTAATTGGCACTGAAAAACTAGAACTATGGCATTGCTATTCTAATCGCTTTTTCAGTGAATAAACTCGGCAGACTATGTAAACTATTCAAAAATATCTTCTTTTTTTTTAGGATGCTCTAAACGTCCTCCTTCCTAATAAGCAGCAATATGCAATACTACTGTCTTCAATTCTCCTTTTTTTTTTTTCAGTGTAACATTAACAAATCTTCTTGTCTGCATCTCAAATACAAGCACTCTTTTCTCTTACATATTTTCATTCCTGGATTAAACTTCAATATGATGAGAATTTAGCATATGTAACCAGTGGTCATAATTAATGCCCAATCTAATTGGATTTCCTTTGAAATTTATCATGCAGGCCCTATGGAGGAAAATCACTGGTACGATATGGCTTTCCCCGAAACAGAGGCTCTGTTGTTACTCTTTACTTCGACAGATTACTTTCTTCCCCCATTTGTGAAATCCATGAAAAAACTGAAATTTCTGATGGTATCCAATTGCGGTACAAAGAAGGCAACAGTCAAAGGTCTAGATAGCTTATCTTCACTCTCTCAACTCAAAAGTGTCCGCTTTGAGAGGTCGATTTCACCCCTTGTTGAGAAACAGAGCATGGAAGCACTGCAGAACTTAGAGAAGCTATCACTGAGCTTATGTGAAGGATTTGGAAATATATCCACATTCACCAAGCTCCAAGATTTTAACCTGGACCATAGCAGTGATTTGGAGGAGTTACCCCCTGGTGTCTGCAATATGCGCTCCATTCTGTCGTGGTCTATTACCAACTGCCATCTGCTTCAGAATTTACCAAATGATTTTGGAAATATGAGCTATCTAAGAATGTTAAGGTTATCTGCATTACCACGCCTGAAGGAGCTTCCTGCATCAATTGGAAAACTTAGACAGCTGGAATATCTAGACATTTCAGTATGCGAGGGTTTGAAAGAACTTCCAAAGGAAATAGGACAACTGAAAAAGTTGAGGGAAATTGATATGAGAGAGTGTTCTCGTTTGACGAAGTTACCTTCAACTGTTTGTGAACTAAGTTTTCTGAAGCTTGTCACCTGTGATGAGAAGATTGGGAATCAGTGGTTGCGGGCCAAGAACATCTCTATTCCGGAGCTTAGAGTTGAAATCGTGGAAGCACATTTCAGTTTGGATTGGCTTGATGATTGACTTCTTTTCCATCTGTCGTCGGGATCATAACATTCTTGTAAAATTTTCAATAAATCTTTATATTTACTGGCACAAATCAATATAAAATCCCCTGTATTTTCAGCCTCTGATTATGATCAACTTTTTGGCAAGTTCAGTGCAATAGACATTTTTAACTGGTTTGTACATGCATAACGAACGTATTCTCTGTCCCAAGACAGTTCTTTGTTTTTACTTTTTTAATAAAGCCAGGATGTTGGTGTATGTAAATGTGTGGGAGTTGTCCGCACTGCAATTAACTTTTGCTCGGTAGTTTAGACTCCACTCTTTTTTTCTCGATGTAGGTTAGTTTAATCCAAATGCACACAAGTTTTGATCTTAAGGGCTGTGTTGTAACTTGTACGTACAATCTTTTACGATTTAGAATTAGATATTATCTTCCATTTTATTAACTAAGTGGGCATATGATCATATGATCTTTCTCCTAAAGAATCTCAAGGAACCACTTCTCAACTAGGATCTATACAAAGAGTGTTTGCATGGAATAAAATATAAATTAATGAGATAGGTTGTTCTGTTTGTACTAAAATCAATGAGTAGTGTGGACATCTATCATCAAAGTGGTAATAAATTTTATATTTTTTAGAACTTGTTTAATATTAAGTATTATATTAAGAGAAATTTAGAGATCAACTTTCAATTTCATGAAGGTTAGATTCTAAGTTATTCTTGAAAATTTGTATTAATACTTTTAAGTATTAATCAAACAAAACAACACTCTCATTTTTATCTTATTATCTCCCAAAAACTTAAAATATCCATACAAAAATTATAAAAAAAAATATTTTTTAAATTATTATTTTAAAATTTTAAATATATAGGTTGTTTTAAAATTCATATCGTTTAGATCATTCCTTGATTCACACTTACCCTTCAACTCCTCTTAATTTGTTTCATACTTCCTAAGGTTCAATTTCAATTTTATTAATTGATTTATTTTTTTAAAAATGGTTTTCATATTTATATTGGATAAAAAATAATTATATTGCATAAATATTGGCATTTATGCATTTAACATAATGAGTACATCTAAACTAAAAGTTGTCATTGAGCTAAGGGGTAAAAGTACATAGTTTTGTCACACTTTTGACCAACTTATCAACACAAATGAATGTATGCATTTCTAACTAAAAAATAATTTTGGTCAAACATATGATCTAACTAGATTCATCATAACCAGGTTAGATATGCTCACAACTTTTCCAACTAAAATTATTCACTAAATGCATGTGTAGCACCACTTTGAGACCAATTTACCAAAAAAAGTAAAACTATTCAAAAAAATTAATGTTTCAACAACTCTTACTCATGTAAATAATTATTTTTTAAATATAAAAATACCTTATTGTAGATCTATAAGTGTAGTTTATAAAAATATATATTTTTTAATAGTTTAATTTTTTTTTTGAGCAAAAGACTAGGTGTTTGTATATTATATTAATAATCATAATAGATAATTACATATTTACCATAGAAGGCAAGAGTGTCTATTGTACAAATTGGATAAAAAACATAGAAACATTTTTATCTACCCAGCTGCCCAAACAAAATTACATCCAAAACTTGAGTTTGCCCCCATATAATTTTACTGCTACCTACAGCTTCATACCCTTATACGTTAAACCCTGCCACCCTATATTATGCATCCATATTCTATAATATTGTCAGCTTAAAGAAAAAAGATTACAACCATGGAGTTACTAACTACCCCTATGAGAAAATTGTACTAAATTTTTACCCTGTTCCTCTTGAGCTACCACGTGCACCTGGTTTGCTGCTAAAGCTTGAGAATGCACCGTTATGTTGATGTTTGGCACTTGATGATTATCCCTGATTGCTCTATGAATTGGTGGTGCAGTGATTATTTGTAGGCCTTGTGGAGAGTCATGTGTCATGATAATTGAAATGGAATGGTTTTTTTTCTTGAATTTGTCAATTTCATCCATGTCAAACTCAAAATGGTGCCTATTGAGTGCTATATACAAGTAACTCGAGGAATCTCTGAGCATAGATAACTTCATACCCTCATACACATCAACATATCTTTGTTTATGCATAAGGTAATGCCTTGGATACAAACCACCAACAAATCCCTCACCCTGAGTGAAATCATATGCTTGAACGCTCTTCAACAAAGCATTATCTTCCAGATAGACTTTGTTCACTACCTTGTTTGCAATAGATTGAATCGAATTGAAGTTTTGCACTAAATCCAACACATTGGAAATGAAAATCGATAAGAGATTTATAGGAAAGATGATTCTCTAAGATTTAGTATCCGGGATTTCCTCTCCTATTATTGACTTGATACAACTGAGAATGGTAGGATAATTTACCTTAAATGCCTATTGTAAATGCTCTTTCTCAATGCACCCTGAACAAGGTAGCTCCCATGGGTGAACAATAATTGAGGCTCTATAATTTCATGGCCGATACTCCATTTTGCAGTCAAGTACCAAACATGATCCCACTTAAAGTGCACAACTTGCTATTATATCCTGAAACAAACTTTTCAACTGTTTTCCCACCTGAAACATGACCTTCAACATCAAAGCTGAGTTGGGATCGACAAGCGCCTTCACACCAAAATATAAGGTTTGATTATCTTGTTAAGAAAAATACTAAATTTATTAAAAATTTGAAAAAATATGATGCACTAGAAAAATCCATGCACTAAAGTTTCAAGTTGTAAATACACAATAAAAAGAATTGAAGGGAAAATAATCAAATTTACTATATAAAGAGCAACATCCCATTTAAATTCATTTTTCAACATTTTATCCAAAACTAAATTATAAAATCAATTTTATAAAAAAACTATAGTCAAATGATTTTTTATCTAAAAAAAGTTGCAAACATAAAATACACAAAAATACACATTTTATCAATTTACTTCATTATAAAATTTAAAACATATATTTCACTTTTTAGTGATTCAAATTAAAAATTTGGATCAATGTTAGTCATTTCATTTATAAAAGTGTGACACAACTTTGTGCTTTTACCCTAAAATGTTTTAAGTAAGAGGAATTGTTCATCAAAGTCACCTAGGGATCAAACCTACTTAATCGCATCTTTGAAGAATTTGAACCTTTCTAAATGGTATATTAAGAAACATTTCATCATCCACTAATTAAACTAAACCAATTAAATTATAAAACTTCATTATCAAAAATATTTTCAAACAAGTAACTCTTCAAAAAAATCCTATGAAAGAAAAACAATAATCCGTATACCTATACTTTTATGTGCTAACATGTATATAATACAAGGTAACATAGAGTTTCTATAACAACCTAAAAAATGCAACCTCAAGATTTATAAGTGATATCCAATGATATTTACACAATACATATCGCTCACTCGAGTAACTTACAATAAGGAAGCACAACAATAAGTACATCTCAAGTACATTGCAACAATATGAAAGTCTCACTAGTAGATATCTAGTACTCAATGAAGACAACATCATTACATACCCAAGATATACAAGGGGTCAAAATATAACTCTCATCCATGATAAGAATACAATAGACTTTTAAGCCAACCACACATATAAAAGTGGTCCAAAAATAATGTGCACCATAAATAGTACCCAAAAAACTCTAAGCTCAACTTTGCAAGTTAATCCTCTAATCTCCCATGTTCCTA
>VDFB02295408.1:0-85290 GCA_007258455.2 Sequoia sempervirens | reverse complement strand
TTAACATAATCTCCTCAATTATGATATTCACTTGAGACGTCGGGTCAACAAGAACACTTGCTATAGTGTTTCCATTGATTCATGTAGGGATATAAAGAGGAGATGGTTCTCTATTGTAACCCATTGACAAGTCCTACGAGGTGAAGGTTATACTTGGACCATTACTTGCAGGCTACATAGAGGGGATAGGAAAATCCAGGAAAGAGGCCATCACACACACTAAACAATACTCTCACAAAGCCCCCCAAAGGTTCACAATCAGACAGTGACCCAACTAAGGCTTCGTTATACAACACTTATGGAACCTTCCAACTACGCCTACTAGGGGTCGTAGGTTGGGTTGTAAGGTGAAAGGCCTCACAACACTCACACCTCAAATGCTCCTAGAACATGAGGAAAGTAGCCTTCAGTATTTCTAAATGGAACCAAAATGGTTCACGTCAAGTTCACCAAAAATGTAAGAGATGGGGACCAACCACACCAAGGCTCTAGGTCATGGAAAGCCAAGAGAGGAGGGCTGCCCTAACTTACCTCACTCTAAAGGATAAGAATCAAGAATAAAGAGCACTATGTAGTACTTCTATCACCCTTCAGACCCGAGTTCAGGTTTAGGCTAGGCAAGCTAGTTTTTGGAGTTGGTACTGTGTCTTAGACAACTCTTTGTCTGAGGATGATAGTTCAGTTCTAGGACAATGGTGTGGTGCATTGGCATCTGTATAGCTAGAAAATAGTAAACACAATAGAAACTACCAAAAAACCTATTGATGGCCTAGCTAGTTAATCTAGATGGTAAAAACATAATGAGAAAGTATAGGAAATAAACATTAAAATGATAAGGCAAGTAAATAAGAAATAGGGTGATGAAGATGATCTCAGAAGAGCACCAATTTTCCAGCTAGCTCCACATGTACATCCACCTACACACAAAAAAGAGGGAAATTTTTGGGGTTGTATAGGGGCTTGCCTCAGTCAAACCCCTATTTTGGTGTTTCCATCTCCACGGACAGCTAGAAAGCAATGGAGTAGAATATGCGATAAAGGAAAGAAAAAGGAAACAAGGAGCACTACAAACAATATTATGCTACTCAACCAAATCACAAAGGAGAGGAGTGAAGTGTTACCACCTCCACCCAAAAGCTCACTAGCCAATGGAAGGAGAAAGCAAGCTATGAACTTGGCAAAGTCCCACCACCGCAATCATGATGAAGGGAGGTCTTGTAAGAATCCAAGCTCGCAACATTTGTAATGGCCTCACACTTGCAATGTAGAGTTGATAGATTTTTGCTGCTGCTGCTGTAATGCTCAAAAGAGGAATGCTAGAATGTTGCTTGAGAGTGAAAGAATGAAGAGGAATTGCTTAGAGAGTTCAAGAGAATTGCTAGATAGAAAAATGAAGTGAGAATGGACGAATTTGAAGGAAGAATGAGGAAGAATTTTCCATTTTTGGGTTAGTTGGTCGAAGAGGGACATTACAATTCGGCCCTAATTAGGTGGGTAATGCCTCTACCAACTCCAGACGTAGGAATCCGTCAGGGATGGCAGCATGTCATACAGACGTTCACTCGTCGCGCATTCATCCCCAACAAATATTCTCTCACCGACACAAATGACAGATGCCAAGTGGATGGAAGGAAGTTGGGTGATGTGAAATTTCTCCTTCGGATTTGATTTTCTAGGGTGAGGGTATGTGAAAGGGGAATTTGCGTAAGGGGTGCAAATTCGCTCATATACACAATGCTCACAGAAATCAAATTCAAGATTACAATCAAACAAACCTTCAACAAGGTTTTTATTTTTCAAGGTCCTTAGACCATTTTCTCCAATGTGGCAAAGTCTCTAGTGCCATAACATATTTTTCTTTGCAAGTAACTTTGTTTAAAAAGAAAGAGAACCCTTGGGTACCCAAAATCCATGACCGTCAGCTGAAGGTGAAATCCTCACTTCTTCCATAGACTTTCTTTTCACAAAAGTACTATTGCACTCAACAATTCATGCATCAAGCTTATACAATCTTCCATATCTAACACCTCTAGCAATGACCATAACACCTCTGACCATATTGCATCCTGCATCAAAAAATACTACTTGGACACCTGCATTTATTAGTTTGCTCACAGATAACAAATTTCATGCTAAGCCAAGGATATGCAACACACCATTAATCGTTCTTATTCTACCATCAAGAAACTTGATTTTAAATTTACCACAACCAACAATGTCTAAATGAGAATCATGAGCCAAGTACATCTTACCTCCATCAAATTCTTCATATTTAGAAAACCAATCTCTATTAAAGGTCATACAGAAAGATGCACCTAAGTCAATTAACCATGCATTATTACCTACATGAGTTGCTAAATCTGCAATGAATGTTCCACCATCTTCCTTCTCAAACTTAGAATTAGAATCAAATTTCATATTTTTCTAATTCTTTTCTTTTTTGCAGTCCTTGCGAACATGTCCAGGCTTACCATAGTTCCAACAAATAACTTGGACTTTCTAGGATACTTAGATCTCCCCTTAGACTTGGATTTGTCACGCTTCTCATTCTTCTTTCCTTTTTCCTTAGGTCTTCCATAAACATTTAGGGCCTCCTTAGTACTGATGGATTCATTCCTCGTCATCTCTTCAGAAAGCAAAGAACCCACCACATCTTCAATATTCAATATAAGAGAATTACTCACAATAGCCATAACAAGAGAATCCTATGAATTAGGCAAAGAACAAAGTAAGATCTAACATTTCTCTTCCTCATCCATTTTTACACCAACTGATGCCAACTGAGGCATGAACATATTGAATGCTTCTAGGTGTTCTTTAATTCATCCACCCTCATCCATTCTCAAGGAATACAACTTCTTCCTCAAGAAAATATTGTTCACTAAAGATTTGGCTTGATACATCTCACCAAGCTTCTTCCATAGTTTCTGCAGAGGTCTCTTCATGGACATTGATTAAAACAGAGTTTTCCAAGCACAATATAATTAGACCCTTGGCTTTACATTCCATAACATCATATTGAACAACCTGAGTAGGATCTGCAAGCCTTGAAAAATTCTCATCAATAGCATCCCATAGATCTCGATCTATCAACAAATCCTCCATCTTTAGCTTCCACATTTTAAAATTATTTCAAGAAAATTTATCCACCTCTATTCTCCCTAATGAAATTTCCATCTGAAAATTCCTGTAACAAGATCACAAAGTATCTTTTGCACAAGCTCCCACCGAAATATGGATTAGTTCAAAAAACCCAACAACCCACAACTGAAACCAAAGGTGATTAGGCTTTGATACCACTTGTAAGGAAGCTAAGGTAGATGAACAACTTCCTACACTAACCTTGAGAGAGAATAATGCAAACTTTTATAGATATTTAATAGTTACAAAAACTTAAATAGAAATAAACAAAAATATCATGCATACCACAACATAATGATTTACATAGGGAAAACCCTTTCAAGAGAAAAACCCCACAGTCCAAAAGTTGCCCAATATATTATTCAAAAATCACATTTAGATTACAATATACTTGAAAAGCAAGCTTCTTATAGGAGTATCACCACTCAGAGATCCAGAGGCAACATGGCCACTACCAGACTCTCAGAATACATCACAATACATAGCCATAATACAATTCCCTCATAAAATAGGGTTGCCTTATAAGGAAAGTCAAGATAACAAAATATCGACCATCGGATATGAGACATAATTATGAATGATCAAGATTTACAATAATAAAATTTAAATTAAATTTTCCTTTTGGGGGCACTTCCCTCGAGCCTCTGCCAGGGCATGCTGCCCTTAGACCCCATCTAGGGGGATGATCCCTCTAGACCCCTCGTGGGGGGGATCCCCCCCACGCTCCCCCTATCATTGTCAGTTCAATAGTACCTTGTGTATCAACAATACCTTATGTAATTGCAAGGTTGAGACACATTTTCTCAACGTATTAAACCAAGTAGAGTGAAGAATCATGTGAAAAATATCATATTAAATTGGCTTTCCAAGCCATAAGAAATATCTTTGGACTCTCTCACCCCCAATTGCATGAAAGGTATTTCTACTAAGGAATGTTGAAAGGAATGTCCATTTTTTCCATAGTGATTAAGGACATGTATCCCAATTCATAACCTCATTCAAAGGAGGAACAAAGTTATCTAAGTGACAATGATTGGTATAATAAACTTCCTCCATTGTGTATGGACTATTTACCTCATAGAACCCATTTGGTAGAGACAATATTTTCTTGATTTCATGTGCTCACTTGATATGACATTTTTCTTACAACATGAGCAGGTAAGAGATCATAGATGTATCATCCTCCTTTCCTATCCAGTACATAAATAGAATCATCCTTACCCTTCCAATTATGTTCCTAGCAAGGAAATGAAGAAAAGAGCTCTCTAAGATAGCTTTGTTTCCAATGTTTTGAGTAGGATGCCTGATTTTATGCAAGGTTGTTATAGTAATAGATGCAAGATGATGGTTTTCATCTAGGTTGTGGATTTTTTGTTGTTTTCATTCATTGCATTCATTCTTTGTCACAATAGCAATAGCAATAATACCATTTATCAAGCGGTTTTTGGATGCTCATGAATACATATGCAAAGTACTTGTTCTTCTATATTTTCTTGCCCCTATGCTCTTGTCATCTCCACCTCTATTTCTACTGCTTATGGCTTGGACACTGCTCCAAGGCTTAGTCTTCTCATCCACCATGACATGGTTCCCACCAATTTTTTGTTGTGTGATTTAAGAAAAGCCATGGAAAACAATCAAAAGAAATCAATGCTTTGGAAACTTTCAAGAAAATGCAATTGATAGGTGTAAATCCAGACTCCACAACCTTTGCTACCATTTTCCCTTCCTATGCAAAAATGGGGGGTTTGGAACAGGGTATGGAAATCCATCAAAGCATAAAGGATAGAGGAATTTTGTCAGATGTTGTAGTTGCAATTGCCCTGGTAGACATGTATGCAAATTTTTTGAAGCATAGACAAGGCATGCAAAGTGTTTGAGAAGGTGCCTCAAAGAGATGTGGTCTCGTGGACTGCAATGATTGTAGGATATCCACAAAATGGATTTGTTGAAAAGGCTTTAGAAATTTCCTAGCAAATTCAATTACCAAGTTTAGAGCCAAATTTTGTAACCTTTGCTAGCATCCTCCTTGCCCATCCAAAAATGGGAGCTTTGGAATAGTATGGACATTCATCGAAGCATAAAGGATAGAGGAACTTTGTTAGATATTATAGTTGCAACTTCCCTAGGAGACATACATGCAAAAAGTGGAAGCATTAACAAGGCATGCAAACTATTTGACAGAATACCCAAATAACATGTCATCTCATGAACTGCAATGATTGCAGGATATGTACAAAATGGATTTGTTGAGAAGGCTTTAGAAACTTCCAAGCAAATGTAATTGGCAGGTGTACGGCCAAATTCTACAACCTTCACCTATATCATCCCTGCTTGTGCCAAAATGTGAGCTTTTCAATAGGGTATGGACAGCCATCAAAGCATCATGGAAGGAGGATTTTTTTTAGATATTATAGTTGGAAATGCTTTGGTAGACATGTATGCAAAATGTGGAAGCATAGAAAAGGCATGTAAACTATTTGATAGAATGCATCAAAGAGAGGTTGTCTCATGGAATGCAATGATTGTAGGATATGCAGAAAATGGATATTTTTAAAAATGTTTAGAAACTTTCAAACAAATGCAATTGGAAAGTGTAAAGCCAAACTCCACAACTTTTGCCAGCATTCTCTTTGCCTACCTGTGCCAAAATAGGAGCATTAGAACAAGGTATGGACACCCATCAAAGCATAAATAAAAGAGGAATTTTATCAGATGTTGCAGTTGCAACTGTCATGGTGGGCATGCATGCAAAATGTGGAAGCATAGAAAAGGCACGTTATCTGTTTGACAAAATACCCCAAAGAGATGTCATCTCATGGAATGCAATGATTGCAGGATATGCACAACATGGATTTTCCAAGGATGCTCTCAAATTCTGCAATCACATGAGTAACCCTTATTGCATTACATCTATAGTTGATCATCATGTTTGCATGGCTGATCTTCTTTCCTAGGCTGACTACCTTGAAGACAATCTACACTTTATCATTAAAATGCCAGTTAAACATGTGGTGGTTGTGTCAATGTGTTTTCTGGGTGCCCTAATAGTTGGAAGATGAATGAGATGAATATTTGTTTGATAATCCCTTAACCAATGCAACCTATATGTTAATGGTTTCCAAAAGGGCTAAGAAAAGATGAGTTGTACAAGCAAAAGAAGTGAAAAGTGACTATATATGAAATAAGCATCTGTACCTAAATTATTTTAGACAACACCTTGAAATGACTTGTACACTTGTGACAGAAGTGGATAGTGACTATATATGAAATAAGCATCTACACTTACACTTAAATTATTGTAGATAAGACTTAGAAACATAAAATGCTCTTTAGGGCCTAGTCATGTTTTGTTATGCTTACAAGCTAAGTTAGAGTTTTCCAATTATCAATGAAAAATATTCAAAGTCGACAAATTTAATTGAATCCTCCAAAACTCATTTCATAGTTGTTGAATAAATATGTACAGTTTGAAAGGAGATGAATTTATTGTATGTTGTTTGATTAGAATTGAGAATTGAATTAAAAAATTAATAAAATCATGCTTTTTCTATATCAACTATTTGATTTTTCTAAGCAACAAAGATGTGAAAATAAAATTTCTTTGTTATGGGATTTCTCCATACAGTATACATATTAAAAATAAATTTTGCATGTCCATTAAGGTTAAGATTAAAAATAAACCAGGAAAGGGTTTAAGATGGTTTGCAGTGATAGGATTACAAGACTAATTTCAACAACAAAAAATCAGCGAGGATTTGTAGTATTTTAGTGCTTTTTGCAGGGCCAACTTTACACTCTTTGTCATTTGTTGTTCAAAGCACTGCAACCACCATATTTTAGAAATCCATGTCATTTGAACAAGATATCCATCTAAATAGGGGTCTATTTGTGAGGCTTGTAATTAGTTTTCCATATGGACAAGTATTTAGCTTCAGTCAACATAAATTATAATTATTTGAGAAATCTTAAATATTTTGTAAGTACCTAATTTAGGTCTTTCAAATATTTTATTTTAGTTTTTTAATAAATTAACAAGAATTAGTATCTGCTAAATATTTATAATTATGTCCTACAGTGGTAGGCATGTCTAAAGGATGTTAGGCATCATTTTTGTCCTCATCATCATATATATTAATACAAATATAAATATCTTAATGAATATTTTTAAGTATATAAATTTTGTATTAAATAAAAAATGAATTTAGTAATGTTAATATTTTGTTTTTATATTTCTTAAATTCTTAAGACCTATTTGAATCATTTATTTATTTTCATTATTTTGGCATATTAATATTTTAATATTCTTGTACACTTATTTGTTATTTTAAAAATAAAAAAGAAAAAAAAATCTATATAATTTCATATTTTTTGAACTTTATCAGCTAACAAACTTATTTCAAATTTATCCTTGTCAAATGTGAACACAGATACAAACATTGTGTACTAGCTTACAATCATATAATGTGGTGTTTTGCCTAATGCTACTTCATTTAAACATTATGATATATTTAAGAATTTTGATAACTTTTTGAAATGAAAGGAGTCTTTGCTTTGAAAGTGATTGATAAACTTCACCAAATAAATCTATAACCATGTTGAATAATTAACTATATTTTTCATTGCATTTTTTTTTGTCTTCTCATGCTGCAACTATGGGTGTTTAGTAACCTTTCTCATGTGCTTGTAAGTGAGGGGAGTCTATATCATATTTTTAATTGTTTATTCTATCTTAATTTTTTAGGAGTTAGCTTCAAGCTTTAAAGAAATGAAAGGTACAAACAAATTAGTAATTTTTTTGGACCATCTACTCATTAGTCTTATTACAGAATGGATTCCTTTTAGAAGTTATTTATTGCTAGTGTTGCAATTTATGTGAATTCTAACTACAATTCTCAACAAAAGACAAATGGAGATAGGGCTAATATGGTGGGTGAAGTTGGTGCTAAGAAATATACTATCTAATAAATTATATATTTTATTTTATTTAATAAATTATATATTATATAGAATATAGTACACAATAATAAGTAGAAATACAATTTAAAATTTATATGTAATTAAATAACAAATATGTGTTAAATATTTAATATATTTAATATAAATATATACTTTAAAATATAATAATTATTTTTAAATATATTTAAAATTTTACATTATATAAAATTAAGATATAATATAAATAATAAATACATATATTTAATTTAAATATACAATTTATAATATAATATTATACTTTAAATATATACTAATGATAATAATCATCGATTTTGAGAACTTAATATATTACTTTTTTTTTCTTGGTAAATCGTTGTTAAGGAGTAACACCTGTCAGTTTTGACTGGAGTTATGAACCAATGAGGCCACATTCGGGGTACCTCATCCCCGCCATTCCTTTACAATATTTCTTGTCCCATTTTACCACCTTCAGAGTGGGGTTTGTGTTGTTTGTTGCATTTCGCCTTGTTCTTCTTCCTTTTCCTTTGTACCTTTGTCCAATTTTCCTTTGATGGGCCTCCATCCATATCCTCTACTTTTCCTCTGGTTATTTGGCTTCCCTTTAGGGAAGTTATTCCTAAACTGCCATCCTTGGCCCTATTATGTCCTTCTTGTTGAGGAACTACTGAGGCCTCCAAATTAACAAGATTCTCAATTTTATCCCCACTTCTTTTCTTTGGGGTTTTGTCAGGAGGAGTGTCTCAATCAAACAACACTGTTGGAGGGGAATCGCTTGACGAAGCCTTTCCCAAGGTAGTATCAACAAATTTTGGAGGCACCTTAGCCTCACCATTCGACCCATCCTTTTCCACTGAGTAATGTTGGGGTGAGACATCTTTCCACCAAGTAGCTTGGATTTCATGCCAATGTTTAGAGCAGTGTGCAGCCATATGACCAATGTTGAAACATCGACGACACCAAAAAGGTAATCCCTCATAATCAAGCAATTTATTCTATTCCATCCCTGTAATTTTTAGAAGGACATTTGTCGGGAGATCTTTAGTTGTGTTTATCTCCACTAATATGCGGGTGTAAGTGGTGTACAAAAAGTTTGAGGAGCCATCATCCACTCCCAAAAACTTTCCCAGCAAGCTACCAATGGCTGCAAAGCATGAATCACACCAAAATTGGAGAAGAAGATTCGTCAGCCTTACCCAAACTGGAGCCAGATCGAAAGATTTTGTGAGAGGATTGAAGGAGGGGTGCCAAGGTTTCAATAATAATAAATGTTGATTCTTCTAGCTCCATTGGTATTCATATAGAACTAAGTATCAGTCCTTTGCATTATCAAAGGCTACCACAAAGAATCCCCTTGCTATGGGGTAGATCTCTACATCTCCCTCCAAAATAGGCTTCCAAAATTTTGCAATCCATTCATGTAGCTTTGCAAGGCTTGGCCATAACCCTCAGAATCTACCAACCAGTCCTTGTTCTACAAAATAAGATATATTTTCAGTCACTTTATCAACAATCTCCCTAGTGAAAGAGACCATTGGGGAGGAAGTAGCGCACTAGAGTACTGTAGGAGCCTGTTGTTCACCATGATCAATGGCCTTTGCCCCAAATCTCTCCATCCTCTCCATCCTACCATTGCTCATCCCCCAATTCTTCTGCACTTTTCCTCCCCACAATTCCTCCTTTTCTACTACATTGGAGTATGAGCAATTTGTTTGTCGCCTCCCATTGTTTGGGCCAAATAGGGTTTCTACAGAGGCATCGAAGGATGCCCTAGATGCGCTAGTCATTGGTAGAGACTTCATCCTCTTCCTATCGTGATTTCCTAGCTTGTTCCCCTCAAGCCTCCATGCCTTTAGTTGCTCTGCACACCTAGGAGATTCATCCACAGTTGGAACAAAGCCATGGTGAGCCGATGCAGTGATGGGGGGGCACACCAAATTATCTTGCAGGGCAACGGGGGTTGCCAGAGGCTTTGTAGAATTTGCCATATTCTTCCCTTTGTGTAGTGGAGTACGTCTCCCATCTTGAAGTCGAGAGGGAGGAGAGTGCCAACCATCCTCGCTGAAGGACATGCGGCCATGTGACAAGCCAGAGACCCCTGTGGAAGCCTGCAGTGGCATTTCAACAACACTAGATGATAAAGTAGAACTACATAACTTAATATACTACTAACTACAATACAATAATTATTAATAATATATTACAGTTATTATATTTATTTATAATATATGCTTATGTAATATATTATATTATATTATTTATAGTTAGTAATAATATATATTATGTATATATTCTAGTTATACATTATTAATAACTATATTATACATTATAGATAATAATAATTATAATATTAATATTATATATTTAAAAATAACATATATAATACTTATAGTTATTAGTACTTTCCATTGGCATAGTACTATTGTAATGAGTTTTTCTTTTTTTAGTTAACTAGTTATTAATAATTTAGTTTATTTTTATTTAATTTAATAACAAGATCAAATACTAAAAAATGGCGCATGAGCGAAAAAATGCAGTACGATGGGTTTGGCGTCAGGTGCGAAGGCAGGAGTGAACACATAAGTCCTCATTCGGGTGGACACATCAACAACAAATCTGAGAGCGACAAGAGAGAAGCGAAAGGCTGACAGCGGAAGGAAGGAATCTCAAAGGCCAGGATAGGCATCGCCCTAGAAGACCAGGGAAGAGGAGGCCACCATGGCTATAGGAGAAGCGAGCACCAAATCAGAACGGGTGGTTTGGGAAACAAGGACAGAGCAAGGGAAACATCCTACCAGCACCATGGCAAAGTAGAAGGCGAAATCCACGTTTAATGCTACCAGTCATGGGCTGTAAATGGGAACAATCAAAAGGATCAAGTCCCTAAGGATTGGGTGTCGAAGGAAAACCCTCAAAATGTGTTACCCTTTCCCCCCCGGATAGAAGATCAAATATTGTCTCGATTGCAGCAAGCTACCTGCAGCCAAGATGGGATTACCTAAAGGATTGTAGATTGTTCATAAAATGGATGGGAGGGGAGGCGTCAATACAAGAAACACTGGAATGGCTGGAGAATCGGTTTGAAGGTCGAGTAAGGGTGAAACCCCTATCTGATAATTATATTTTGATTGAATGTATAAATCGCCACCTAAAAAATAAGATTTTGAATGGAGAACCGATGTTCTTTAATGGGTTTTGCTTCTACAAATTGGATTGGGAACCCAATTTCAATCCCAAAAGCTAGAAACCGAAATACCTTCCATTTTGGATCACATTGGAGGTTTTTCCCTTGGAATTCTAGAGTGAGGAAATTTTAGAGAAAATTGGCAATGCCCTAGGAAATTTCATGGGGATTGAGGAAGAGTTCTTTCTGGGAAAATTGGGAATGACAAGAATTTTGGTGGAATTGAACACAAAATTTAGGCTACTGGACAATCTTGAAATCCTCACAGCAAAGGGAGGGTGGATACAGAAGATTGTGGTTGACATAAAAGGTGGAAATTGTAGGCTGAGTTCAAGATTTGTGGCTAGTTGTTCGTTTGGCTCTGGGAAAGTGATAGATCAATATATGGATGGTGGTTGGTTTGGTAAACAATATCCCAGGCCAGTTCAGGATGTGGACTATTCGGTAGAAGAGATAGAGAGGAACCACAAGGATCAGGGGCTACTCACCAAATAGAGAAGAGGCCCATTTCAGAGGCAATGAATACAACCTGGTTGAACTCAAAAGCCTAATGATAGATACAAAGAGATTGGAGAAAGAAATCTTAGAAAAGATCTTGGATGTGTTAGGGCAAGAGGGAAAGGAAAATGAAGGAGCTGAATCAACAATCCAGAAACATTGGGAAGCATCGCTAGCCATGGCAGAAGAGGAAGGAGAAAAGTGGGTGATGGCCCATGAAAGTAAGGAGGATATAAATGGAAGACTAATAAACATGGACATAGGATTATCAGATGGCGTTGTAGCCTTGGAATAGGAATCAAAAAATGAATGTCTTAAGCTGCAACTCCCAATAGAACAACAACTAATGATCGAAGTAGCTGAGGCTTCAGATGAAGATGTAGAATTGCTTTCCCTTATGACAAAATTAGGTATCCTACACAATCATCCACAGAATCCAAACTAGATTGTGAGAAAGAAAAGACTCGGGGTAGGAAATCTTTTCAAGAACTGAGACTTTAGGATGGAGATGCTAAAGGACAAAATAAAATCACCTCATTGTTGAAATTTGGGAAGGGGAATCCCCTTCCCAAGGAGCCATGAAGCTCTTATCTTGGAATGTCAGGGGTCTGAACACCCCTAACATGCAGCGTTTGGTCAAAAGAAGAATCCTTTTGGCCAAAGAAGATTTGGTATTGTTACAAGAAACTAAGCTTTCCACAGCAGAGATGGAGATAATGAAACGAAAAATTACAGGATGGGATATGGTTAGCCTACAAGCAAATGGAGCTTCTGGTGGCCTCGCTTTTTTTTGGAGGCCTTCTATGGTGCAAATAGGAATTATTCAGGAGGGTTAATCTTGGCAAGGATACTCAGTTCAAAGTATCCATTCCAATCTCAGGTTTGATCTCATAAATGTGTATGGCTCGAACTCATGCATCCTTAAGAGGAATTTGTGGTAGGAGCTAGAGGGACTATTAAAATCAAAACAGGGAGAGGTTTTTATTGTGGTAGGAGACTTTAATGCAATTTTGGAGGGGAAGGATAAGATAGGTGGGATTCGAAAGGAAAACCAATCGCTGAAAGATTTCAAAGATTGGATTATTAGAAATAATCTCCTGAGCATTGACTTCAAGAAAGGCTCCTACACATGGACAAACAAGAGATCTAGTCCTTGGATGATCGTGGAGAAGTTGGATAGATTTATCCTTTGGGGTGGTCTGGATAATTTTCCATTTACCTTTGAAGCTTCAATCACCCCTGGGGCAGGCTTAGATCATCTTCCCATCGAATTGGAGATTCATGAAGATAGAAGAGCCTGTCATTCCCAATTTAAATTCGAGAATATGTGGTTCAAGGATCCATAATTTCTAAGGATTGTAGATGATTGGTGGAACAACTTTCATGCTAGTGGATCAAAAATGTTTTGTCTCTCAACAAAACTCAAGTGTCTGAAATAGAAGCTCAAGGAGTGGAATCATCATTCCTTCAAAAATATTTTTGAATTAAAAGAGGGCATTGAGGATGAACTCCAAGCGGTGGAAGAAGACATTATGCAGAACAAAATGAATAATCAAAGCTATCATAACAACACAAGGCAAATATGAAGAAGTGCTAGCCAAAGAGGAAATATTTTGGAGGAAAAAGTCTCGAGAGGTGTGGTTGAGCGAAGATGACAAAAATACAAAAAAAATTCATAACAACACAAGGCAAAGACGCGGCGATAATAGGATAATGAGTCTAAGGAAACTGGATGGTTCTGTCATAGAGGACCCCAAAGAAATTGCGAAGGAAGCTATTCACTTCTTCAATAGTCTCTTCAATAATCTAGGTGGGTCTCACCTCCCAAGCTAGTGTGAGCCACTAAAGAAAATCACAAAGTTGGTAATAGAAGTCCAAAACAAAATGATAAACATGAAGTTAATTAAGGAAGAGATAAGGGAAGCCCTCTTTCAATTGCATCCAGATAAAGCTCCAGGTTCAGATGGCATGCCAACAAGCTTTTTTCAACAATGCTGGGAAATTTTGGGTGATGATGGTTATGAGGCAATTGAGGCATCGTGGAGCTTTGGGAATTTTCTAAGAGAAATCAATAATACTTTTATTGCCTTGGTGCCAAAGAAGGAGGAAGCCAACTCGTTGGATGATTTTTGTCCAATTTTTTTATGCAATACTCTGTATAAGATCATATCAAAGGAAATGGAAAACGGGTTGAAACTAATTTTACCATCGGTGATATCAGAGGAATAGATTGGCTTCATCTCGGGGAGAGCAATTCTAGACAGTGTTATCATAATGCAAGAGGCTATTCATTCCATTCAACAGAATAAACAAGCTAGTATGCTTATAAAATTGGACATAAGAAAGGCATATGACATGGTGGATTGGAGATTCTTGATCAAAGTTTTGGAGGCCTTTGGCTTCAACAAACGATGGTTGAATTGGGTTTTTACCAGCATCTCCACTCTGAGATTCTCAATTCTGGTAAATGGAAATCCGGAAGGCTTCTTCGAGGTTTCTAGGGGCCTATGACAAGGCGACCCAATATCCCCATTCCTCTATATTTTGATGGAAGAAGCGTTAGGGCGCACTGTAGCTAATGGTCTCGCCTCTTCCCAAATTGAAGGGGTTATGGTAACAAGTGAGTTGCCAACAATCTCAAGATCAGTAGTTTGTCAATGATACCTCTCTTCTAGGGGTGGTGAAAAGGAAATAAGCACTATACTTAAGCTCAATACTGAAAACCTATGCTAATGCGTCCAGACAAGAAGTCAATCTGAGGAAGGCAGAGGTTTTCTTTTTCAACACCACAGGAAGGAAAGAATAGGAAATTCTAAGAATTTTAGGTTTCAAGAAAGGAGAAATTTTGTGCATTTATTTAGGCATTCGCCTGGCCAAAGGCCTAAGATCGACTGGACTTTGGGACCCGTTGAATTCGAAGACAAACACAAAAGTGAACTCCTAGAAGGAGAAATGACCATCTTGGGATGGAAGAATCACCTTGATCAAATCTGTCCTATTGGCCCTCCCGATTTATCTAATGTCAATTCTGTGTATCCCTAGTGGTAGTGCCTCAAACCTGACAAAACTCTATAAGCAATTCTTCTGGTAAGGGAATGATGAGAAACGAAAGATTTCCCTCATAGCCTGAGAGAAACTCTGTCGATCAAAAGAGGATGGAGGCCTTGGATTTAAGCATCTGAATTTGCAAAACAAGGCATTGGGAGTGAAATTGGTGTGGTGTATGTTTTGTGAGCCAAAAATCAAATGGGCAAAGATTCTTCATTATGAGTATTTGAGGAATGAATCTGGGGGAAATATCCTTACCATTTCCAATCCTCTATCAAGTTCAAGAATTTGGAACTTTCTTCAGAAGTGCAAATCGGTCATCTATGACTTTATTTCCTGGGACATCAAGGATGGTAGTAAGGCCCTCTTTTGGGAAGACTCTTGGGTGGGGTTCCCTAGTTTGGATAGCTCCATAGAGGTAGGGGAAACCAAGAGAACTTTGAAAACGTTATGGGGTGACAGAGTGAAAGACTATTTGTCCCTAGATCCAAGCAATACAGTAAGCAGGTGGAAATGGAAGGACTTTACTAGTCTCAATTTACCTCCAAGGGAAGTCCTTGCTCTTTTAGAAGCTATTAGGAAGAGATCATGTTATCCTTGATCAATGACGTGGATATGGTGATCTAGACTGGAGCCAAGACTGGGTCCTATAATGCTCAAGATGGCTATAAGAAATTATACAATGAATAGGTAAGGGTAGTGGAATGACTTCCCCTTTGTCTGGGCTACTCTTTAGGGAAAAATCCTCACGGTAGATAAATTTCATAAGATGGGATTTCATGGCCCTTCCCATTGTGTTCTATGTGAAAATGAGGAGGAATCGGAAAATCACATCTTATTGGGTTGTGAATATGCCCAAGAATGCTGGTGTTGGATATGCACGAGATTGGGGTGGGCTTGCGCACTCCCAAATGATTTGTTGTGTTGGTTTAATGCTTGGCCATCATTGAAGAAGGGCTCAATCTTTGGGGAGGTATGGACAATAAGCCCGTCATTAATGGTGTGGGAACTGTGGAAAGAGAGAAATCGCCACCTCTTCTAGGAGAAGAAGATATGTAGTGCTTCCCTCCTCAATAAGATTGAGGCAGTAATAATAGAAACATTAAATGCTAAATTGGTGCAGAGGGTTTCGAAAGACACACTTTTCGGCATGGGATGCAAGACTGAGATTTGTGTGGCCCTCATTGTGAGTCCTGCCTTGGGTGGGAAATGGCGGTAATAGGACAGTTTTGGAGCGAGCTTTTATGGTGTGGTCTCTTCCTCCTATGGGCTGGTCAAAACTAAATTTTGATGGGGCCTCCAAAGGCAACCCGGGACCCTCGAGAGCAGGGTGTATAGTGAGATACTGGCTCGGGGAGACAATTCTCTCCTCGACAATTCGTCTGCCGGATGGCACTAATAATGAAGCAGCAATCAGGGCAGTGATTCACGGGCTAAACTTATGCAAAGATCTTGGAGTTAGGAAGTTCGCAATTGAGGGAGATTCAACACTAACAATTAACGCCCTCAGGAAAGGAAAGATGCCTAACTGGAAGCTGCAAGATCTTCTTACCTGAGCAATGGAGGTGCTGAAATACTTTGATGAATATACAATAAACCATATATACAGGGAAGGTAACTATGAGGCAGATGCCTTGGCAAATCAAGGGGTGATGGCTGAATAAGGAGGTGCCCATGTGTCATTTTTGGGGGTTGCTGTGCCAGCATGGCCAGTTTGGCACATGGGCTTCTTGGTGTTAGAAGGGTTGGTGATGTCATGTACCATGACAACAACTTCATTTGGCAAAGTGCCACCAAAGACATGATTTAGAATTGACATTCAATGTTGCACGAGGAAGTGGTTTAAATAAGCGTTGACATATTGTGCTCCTCTGTGAGAAAAAAACATTAAGGCGTGTGGAGTGGCAAGCTCGAGATAGCTCGGATCGATCGGACATACGGTGAATTACACTTGGATCGTCTCGTACGTTCTCACAATGGTGGAGTGGAGGTAGGTACTATAGGATTTAATGGCAAGAGCTGGCTTTGGCTCATTCTCTGAGGAAAGCAACTATTTAGAGTTTGTGTGTGTGGCTTTCTTAGTACACAAAATGGAGACCCCCATCAAACTTCAGAGTAGGAAGTCAGAGGCAGCCTTCACTAGATTCATTTTGGACCAGAGGCTGAAAAATGTGTGCTAGAGCAAGGACATTTGTGTTTGGAGGTTGTTCGAATGGTGCTAGGGAGGAAGTTTTGCTTCTCCAACAACAAAACAAGGGCTAACTCGGACATTTCCTCGCGATTTATGGCATCGTTGTTAATGGATTTGAATCTACCCAAGGTCTGTTGTTTGGTGCTCCTCAAAATGGTGTTCGATGCTGCTATACTGGAGGAAGATTTGAGCATGGTGGTTGTTGCGAGGCCTGGTGAGGGAATACCATTCCCAAATGATATTACACTGATGTTCCAGCAGGGCGTGGAAGTGGAGTGGCAACCATTCATTCTGGACGTGGTAGGTGAGTAGTTAGAACACTATCATTACTAGGTGCTGATTGGAGTGGACTGCCTTAGCAAGCGACTGGGTATGGTTGAAGTGGTCGAACTGCAATGACTCAAAGACTTTGTGGACTTGGTAGAGACAATGTAGTTTTATGATGAAAGTGTGTCTGATGGTATTGTAAATTGTTGGTTTTGCTCTGTCTAGGGGTCAATGGTTGGATAGGGATATACTATAACAATCCAGGAAATTGTAGAATCTGGATGTTGCTATGGCCCAAATTCAAACTCTTTTTTGTACATTTTTTCAAATCTATATATGCAGCTAGTCTGTGTTTTACTGATAAAAAAAAAGAAAAGTTTTCAACCAATCAAAAACAATTTTTTAGAAAAAATAAGATAAAATTCAATTTTGTAAAGTCAACATGTAAAATATTTAACTTTACAAATTATAAAAAATATTTCTTGTGCATATGATTGGTTAAAAAGTTATGTGTGTTATTGATAGATTTGTAGGGAAAGCAAGGTAACCATTTTTTTAAAGAATGATTTTTCGTTTTTTGCTTTATAAATCATTTCATTAAATCTTTCTAAAATAAATAAGTATTACTTATTTTGACATTTTTTTTAAGAATGATTTTTTTTTATGTATGCAATTGTTATTTTTTATTAAAGAAAATCTTACAAAAATCAATTAACTATTTTATACAAATTTGGATTCACACTATTAAAAGTAATAAAATAAAAAAATTGTATTATTCTTTCCATTAGACTAATATCTTTGTTATCTATGTTTTTAATATTTTATGGTATAATTTAATTATTATATGCTCTCCTTCTTCTTTTATGGTATAAGATAACCTATATTATTTTAGGCCTTTTTTTTTTGGTCTCGAAGGGTATCCCCGCGGCCCCCGCCCAGCGGCCCACCCTTACACTGGTTCAGGGAGGTGCGAGCGGGAGGCGAGACTAATCCCTACGGTCACGGGATAACCAACACTGCCCCCCTAGTGTCCGTGACGGGGTTCATACCGGGCTTGAGAGTCGATCCCAAGACCTCGGGGAGCAAACCCGAGACTTGAGACCAACTACTCTAACCCGTGGGGGCATTATTTTAGGCCTTTATTATATATAATATATAACCGATTTTAATATAGATAATATTAATTTATATATAACCTATATTAATGTAGAATTTATATATATTATTTCTATTTATATCTTATGTTATTGAAGGTAATATTTTGTAGGTAAATAAATTAATGTACAATGTGTAGGTAATATATTAATTTATATTAATATATATATTTATTTTGTAGGTTCTCCTTTAATCTATATTTATATATATTAATCTACATTATATAAATTATTATGATTTTATATATTTATATTAATATACATTATAGGTTATATATATAATCTATTTTTTGATTTTAATTGAATCATTTATTTAATTTTTCAATTTATATTTTATATATAATCTCATATTTTTTCTTTTTTCTTTCGTTAAAATATTATTGTTTTAAGTTTTAGTATATTTTCCTTTATATCTTCCTTCATTTCTTTTAATAATTTTGGTAATTGTTCCTCAATCATTTTGTTACATAATTCATCTTTATAATTCTATTAGATTTATTTATTCAGACATTTAATTTAACCTTTTTTGATCCATTTATTTGTGTTATATCATATTACTATATTATTCATTCTTCTATTATGTCTTCATCATTTTTTAATTTTTATTTGCCTATTTTCACTTTTACTTCATTTTCTAATCTCCTCTCTCCCTACCGTCTCCCACCATTTAACTTTTCTTAGCGTCATTTATGCAATCATATATAACAATTCTATATTAATAATAAGAGAAGAAACGTTGCCAACATGTAATATCTAATTTTTAATGATTTTCAATATATATTATATTTATTTTATTTATAAAATTTATTTAATATATAATATTTCGTAATATAAAATTTATTCAATATGTTATTTATTTAAAAGGCAGTGATAAAAATTAGGTTTATAGTTATGGATAGTGTTACGATCATAGTTAGGGTTAAAGATAAGTCTAAGATTAAGATAATGGTTTAAAATTTATTGTTAGCGTTAGAGTTAGGAATAGGGTTAGGGTTAGAGTTAGGTCATTAAATAATTAATTAACAATAATAAAACTCTATAATTAACAAAATTTACATTTATTTTTATTCACATTAATAAAACTTACATTTATTTTTTATCAAATCTAAAAAACAATAATTATAATACTATTTAAACAAGTACTAGCTACTGGATATCAAATAAAAAATTTACACACAATATATTTTATTATAGTATATGTTTAATATTTATTTATGCTATTTAATTATATAATATAATTCTTCTATTTATTATTACATATTATATTATTAAATAAAAATACAAAAATAATAAATGTAATATATTTTTTAATATATAGTATTATTAAATTAATTTATAAGAAATTTAATAATTTAATTGACTTTTTAGAGAGAAAATTAAAATTTGAAGCTAAATATGTTATTTATATTAAATACATATTTATTATTATATACAATATTTTTTATTTAGAATTATATAATTATTAAATATTATTTAAAAATATCATTATATAATAAAATTGTATATTTATATTAACTATGTTATATATTTAATATTTATATGTTTTCTATTTAAATAAAAGAGGGGTAAAAACTTTTATTAATCAACAAAAGAAGTACAAAGCATTAAGAAAAAGAAAAACCCGAAGAGGCCCCAAGACCCCAAGCAAGAGATCAAGAATCATTAATGCAACATTTCACATCCTCAATAACCTAACCCTCCAAATCTTGGGCAAGGTCCCTCGGTAAACTGTCCCAATCATCCACCAACCACGTCCCATTCTTCTCAGAGGCCAATTTTGTCAACCCATCAGCCACCTTATTCCATTCACGAAGGATATGGGAAAAAGTGATAGAATCTAGTAAATCCCAAAGGTTGGCAATTTGTTTTGCCACCACTGCCAATTGCCAACTAACAACATCAAAATGTTGTCTATTTATCAAGTCAACCACCACCTGAGAATCAGATTCACATATAATTTGTTTCCAGCCGAGAGCGTAAGCCCTCTTCAAGGCCAAAAGAATTGCCAAAGCCTCTATGAGGTTATTGGAGTGTTGCCCCTTATACTCTGAGAAAAAGAACACAACCACCCCAAAACTATCCCTGCCACCCCTCCAATACCAGCGTGCCCAGGATTACCTCTTGAAGACCCATCAGTGTTGATTTTCAAAACCCTAGTGGGAGGAAGCATCCAATGCCCTCCTTTGAAGACTTTCCCTCTAGAGCTCCTGCCACGCCCAACCTTGGGCCTTCCAATGCTACCAACAAAAATTCGCAACTTCTAAATTACTCCAATATCCCCAGGGTCAACCGGTACAGACAAATCACATTTAGCATGTAACGTCTCTTATAGAGCCCTGAGAATGCGAGCCCAAACTTGGCCCACCAGTAACTTCCTATCTAGAAAGATCCTTCAGTTGCACTCTAACCAAATCGGCCAAATAATTAGACTAGGGCCAATAGGCCAACCAGTGTGCAAAAAAGAAGTCTTTGCCGTAGTAGGCCTAGTATTCTGCCACAACTCGCCAAGAGAAGAAGGATGCCGACACGACATATTCCAAGCCCCCCACCAGAAATGCCAAATAGTCCTAGCAAAGGGGCACTGAAAGAAAAGGTGAGAAGCAGTCTCAACATCTTTGTGACAAAGGAAGCAAAAAGAGGGACCTTGGAAACCCCACTTGTAGAGATTGTCCCAAGTCAAGCACCTGCCATACACTACTAGCCAAGAAAAAAAATTGCATTTTGGCTAGAAGAATTTATTCCAAATGTTTTTCCACCAAGGAACCTCAACACTGCCTAAAGCTTGTCTGTCCAAAGCACGATACCCTGAAGCAACAAAGTACTTCCCTTTAGGATCTGAGCCCCAAGCCAGCACATCCCTCTCCAGAAGCGAACAACACACTCTATCAGCTAAAATGGAGGACAACTCCCTCCTATCCTCCAAAGATCCGCTCAAAGGCCACTCCTGCATATATGTTTTCTATTTAGATAATAAATAAAAAATTATATTATATTTATATTTAATAATATATATTAGATATAACACATGAAAGGAAAGGAAAGACAAATATAAACAAAAAATATAAAAGATTTATATTTGTTGATTTGGAGCTATCACTTCCCCTTTGAAACTTCTATTGCACAAACATCATTTGTCAAATGGTCTATCAATTGATCATGTATTGCACTAAAAAAATACTAAAAAATTGTCCTAATTGACCTTCCAAACCTCTTCGATGTACCCATTGCACACCAATTGGTGCGATAGGTGTGTAATGGGTACGCCGAAGAGGTTTGGAAGGTCAATTAGGATAAATTTTGGTTATTTTTTTAATAAATTTGTGCAAGACATTATAATTTATAGTAATAATTTATTGAGTTTAATATTATTATTAATTTATATAATTTATTTTTATATTATTATTAATAACATTGCCGAATTTCAAAACCCTGTAAACCAGAAGCACAATTCCGTGAGAAAACAGGAAATTAATCAAAGTGAAAAAAATAAAATAAAACCAATAATAAGGTTTTGGTCTTACAGGGAAATGGAAGCGACAGTAAGCTCCAATGGCCGTAGCTGCAGCTGTTGCGGGCGCCATCATAGGCACTGCTAATGTTGCTATCCTGTGTTCCTTTTTCCCCTCAATTTACAGACTATCAAAGGGAAAAATAATTATAATGGTAATTGCCGGTTAAAGCTTTCAGAAACAATCGTATCGCCTGTGGCAAGAAAATGAGCGCTTTATATTAACCCAGTCGTCCATTATCTCGAGAATTCCGACTCGAAATTACAACTCACTTTAGGCGCTGTATATTTGGCATCACAGGCAGCATTTCGGTTGCCGCCGCCACAACCATTCTCATCATTGAGCAGAATCTGTAGAAGCTCCACCATGACATGGGCCTGCTCGGATTGTATGTCGGCGGTGCGTGAGGCAGAGAAGTCCGTCTGCTTGGAAGAAGAAACAGTAGACGAAAGAGCCGAGTCACAAGTGCAGAAGCTCTCATATGACCACGTCTCACTTTCGAATCTCACACAGTCGTATAAAACCGAGCATCCCACTGTATAATAATCGCTCGGCAAATGACCAGACATTTCTGTGGACGTTTCTTCAGAATTCATGATCACAATCCTTCTGCACAGCTCTCTCCTTGTCTTACACGATCTTATTGTACAGGGAAAAGC
This sequence comes from Sequoia sempervirens, assembly GCA_007258455.2. Lineage (NCBI taxonomy): Eukaryota > Viridiplantae > Streptophyta > Pinopsida > Cupressales > Cupressaceae > Sequoia > Sequoia sempervirens. The sequence goes on along the minus strand of VDFB02295408.1, from coordinate 62,683 downwards.
AATGGAGTTAATGCAAATGACACAACAATTTAATGATGAAATGACAGAAAATGTAAGCGGCAAGAATAGTCTGGTGGGGGGGCTGCGGAAGAATGATGAAAAGAGAGTGGAAAATTGACATGACCGGACAAACATCAATAAATTGTATGCAGCGAGGATAATGACGGCGGATGCAGTGCGGGAGACTTGGGAAAAATATATCAACGGACGAAAATGTTTTAGTGGTCGGCAGATTCATATCAGCCATTCATCGGTAATTTTAGCTTTGCCTTTTTAAAGTGGTTTACGCCGAACGGATGCAGTGCGGGAGACTTTTGGAAAAATATATCAACGGACGAAAATGTTTTAGTGGTCGGCAGATTCATATCAGCCATTCATCGGTAATTTTAGCTTTGCCTTTTTAAAGTGGTTTACGCCGAACGGATGCAGTGCGGGAGACTTTTGGAAAAATATATCAACGGACGAAAATGTTTTAGTGGTCGGCAGATTCATATCAGCCATTCATCGGTAATTTTAGCTTTGCCTTTTTAAAATGGGATACGCCTTCGGCGTAAAATATTGGGGTTTCACAGCCAATAGATTCTCGAGCTAAGGTAAGATTTTTGAGCCTTTTAAACGAAAACATTTAACGCGAGTTACAAAAAATTGTTTATGACGAACATTATGAGATATGCAATATGGGTTACGTCAGATCCTGCATCCTGACGCCTAGATGGCGTGTTTATCGCATTGTACTTATTTAATTTGTTGAGTAGGGAAGTAAATGCACCTGCAATGGGTGAAGCCATGTTTTTGAATAGCTCGGCGGGAATGAATTAGGGTTTACACATGAAATTAAGTTGGACAGTTGTTAAAATAATAATTTCAATATCAAATCAAATATCATTGATTTCTATAGTGCTCTGTTCTGCCAATAAGAAACTAGTACCTAATGCTTCTCCCTCGTATTAACGAAGTGGGAATTACATATCTAGTGGCGCCTTGGGAAATGAGGCTCCACGGATGAGTACCAGCCCAAATACATCTACCTACCTCCTTAAATCAGCTTTCTGCATTTTCTTTTCCTTCAGTTTCAAACCAGAGACCGAGAAGGCAGGTTATAGAGCATGGAGGGAAAACGCAAGAGGAAGGAAGAAGAGAAGGCCATTGGCATTGATCTGGGTACAAGTTACTGTTGTGTTGGGGTATGGCAGTCGGAGCATAACATGTCTGAGATTATTGTTAATGAGCAAGGAAACAGAACCACTCCTTCTATGGTCGCTTTTACTTCCTCTCAGAGACTTATTGGCGATGATGCAAAGTTTCAGATCTCAACCAATCCTGTTAACACCGTCTTTGACGCCAAGCGACTCATTGGAAGACGGTTTTCCGATTCTTGTGTGAAAGATGACATGAAATTTTGGCCTTTTATTATCATCCAAGGAAAGGATGATAAACCTCTCATCCAAATCACTTACAAAGGAGAAATTAAGTTATTTGCACCTGAAGAAATCTCATCCATGCTGCTCATGAAAATGAAGACCATTTCTGACAAATATCTTGAGTGCGATGTGAAGAATGCGGTTATTACTGTGCCTGCTTATTTTAATGATGCACAGAAGAGGGCCACAAAGGATGCTGGTAAGAGTGCAGGCCTCAATGTCATGCGAATAATTAACGAACCAACGGCTGCAGCTATAACCTATGGCTTTCATGATGTACTCACCGGAGAAAGAAGTATTCTTGTCTTCGACTTGGGAGGAGGTACGTTTGATGTTTCCGTTCTATCTGTTCGAAAGGGTAATATTACCGTCAAGGCAGTTAGAGGAGATATGCATTTGGGAGGTCAGGATTTTGATAACAGAATGCTTAATTACTGTGTTAAAAAATTCAATACAAAATACAAGTTAGATATGAGTAGGAATGCCAAAGCTCTTCGAAGGCTTCGTTCAGAATGCGAGAGAGCAAAGAGGAGTTTGTCCTTTGATGTAGAGACTGTCATCGACATCGACTGTCTTTATGAGGGACGTGACTTTTCTCTAAAGGTTACCAGAGCCAAGTTCGAAGAGCTGAACGCCGACTTATTTGAGAAGTGCATAGAAATAGTGAGAAAATGCCTGGAGGATGCCCACCTGAGCCACGACCAAATCGATGACATTGTATTAGTGGGAGGTTCGTCGCGAATAGCGAAGTTGCAGGATTTACTGAGACAAGAGTTTGGGCAGGAAAAGCTATGCAAAAAAGTAAACCCCGATGAGGCCGTTGCTTATGGTGCGGCCGTGCAGGCGGCAGCGTTGAACAATGAAGACGTGACCCTAGCTGTCACGGATGTTACACCTTTGAGCCTTGGAATTGGAACTGACGGTGGTGTCATGACCGTAATTGTTCCTCGAAATACCCCAATTCCCGCTCAGAAGGAGTGGAATGGCACTACAGGGCATGATAATCAGACTACAATTAGTATTCCCGTCTATGAAGGTGAGAGACCATTGACCGCTCAAAATAATTTGTTGGATGGCACTCTCACAGTCTCTGCAGAGGACGAGGGTAGCAGAGCAAGTAAAGAGATCACAATAACCAATGCCGTTGGAAGACTGAGCAAAGAGGAGATAGATAAATTGATAGCTGATGCAGAAAAATTTCGAGAGGATGACGAAAAAGTTAAAAAAAAGAATCTGGCCAGAAAGAGTCTGGAGGACTATATTTACAACATGAAAAGTAGGGTAAGTGGGGCGAAGACCAAACATAATATGAAGGCATCTGATGCAGGAGATATCCTATCGGCATTGAACAGTGCTCAAGAATGGTTGGATGATAATGAGGACGCAGAAGCTTCTGAATTTGAAAACAAGTTGAAAGAGCTCCAGTTTAATCGGTTGCCCCTTTTTACCTGGAATCTGTGAGGTATGTCGAATGCTGAAAATATATATTTTAAATTCTGGGGATGAGAGAGAGTAGTCGCTGAACAAAGTGTTATGAAGTCAATTTGAAATTTGTCATTAGGACTCTCTTACGCTATCATTGTAGGCTCACACTTGTTATCGAAGCTTTTTTTGGTCATTTTCAGAAAGCATCTTTCATGGTTACAGATTAAATCATAAAGAATGGTTGAGGGGAAGATTAAAGTAGCTATTGAGAGATAAAAGTTACATTTTATAGTCTTATTTTTGTGAAGATTAAAGCAGATATCTTGGTGCTAAATTAGGTCGTAGTTGTATTACCATTTACTGCTGAGGAGTAGGAGCCTCAAGGAGGTGAATTTTGAAGTTTCCTTATCTATTTTATATATAGCTGGAAGTCTTATTAAGGATGTAGTTTTTTTTTTATTGGAGTGCAGTAGTACTCTATTTTTATTGTTAAATCTTGGGTGAAGTTATTGGCTGTTTCAATGTAGCGTGGATTACTCATGAAATTTTCTTGTTTCATTCTTGTTTGGTCTGTCGTCTATTGTATATACTGGATAAATTTGGGTGAGATTATGGGCCGTTTCAATGCAGTGTAGTTTGAGCTTGGTATTTTCTAGTGCATTTTTGTGTAGCGTAGGATTATTTACCTTAACATATATCAACTTTAAAAAAATGTGTAGTCATTTTGCCTTAATTTATTCCATGGATTTCTTTTACTGTCTTAAATAAATTTTGTAATCTATTTTATTCTCTACTAAAATTTATTATAATAGTTTATCATATATTTAAGTTCTTCTATTAATTATATTTAACATATATGAAACAAATAAGAAGATTTGACTTATGAGAAGTCTTAGAACTTACGAGATATTTAAATTCTTCCATTAATTATAATTATATTCAACATATATGAAACATGTAAGAACATTTGAAAGATTGAAAAGTTTTATAACTTTTCAGATATTTAAACTCTTCCATTAATTATAATTATTTTCAACATATATGAAACATATAAAAACATTTGAATGATAAGAAGTTTTACTTAATTTGTTGTTAAACAAACTTTCATTAATTAACTATGTTCACCAACAGTTGAACTAATTTTTTTTAAGGTATATAAGAGTGAAATTTCTACAAGGTTTTGTATAATTGAAGAGTATAACAGACTAGATAGTACATAAAAAACTTGATTGTACTGTCATTGTAAAAGTTCTTCCTATTTCACTTTAATATTTTTCAGCGAAATGCGTTTTTGGAGTTTCACAAAGATATTTTAGTTATTTGAGTTGTTATTGCAAACTTTTGTTGAAAAGTGTGACTAAAATGCACGTTTTGTCATTGTAATTATTGAATTCACTTATTAATTTATTTTTCTAACATTTGCTTCTTTTAATGAATAAGGTATATATTATTTTATTGATAAAAGATAAGGATATATTATTTTCTAAAATATGGATAGTTGAAAGACATTTTTAAATATTCTAATGATGAAGTCTAAAGAAAAAATTAAATTAAATAAAAGAGAAATTGTGATTGACCGTAATCATGAATGAATAATTTAATAGTTCGATTATATGTAAAAGATTGTAAATTATTGATCCATGTATAGTCTATAATCTACGAAAAAAAGACAAATATATCAATTCAATTGTTTATCATTAATAGTGGTTACAAAGAAATTATTCATGTGGATATTTTGGTCTTGTAATGGTGGAAATAACACACGTGCCCTTTCTTTATTTTTTGGATTAGTTTTGATTAGTGTTATAAATGCAATGATTAGTTTATAAGTGGTATTAATTATGCATGAAATTGGTTCATGATATTCTATATATTAGTTCTTTCCATTAGTGATCCATAGATTTGTATTTGTTGGTGTACACATACATGTACACTTGGCTTAAGCCTACTTAGGTGTCTTTTGCTTGGTGTCAAAGAAATAGTCCTTAACACCTTTCCCTATCTTCTTGGGTGGTTAGGAATCTCACCTTATCTTTGGGTTTGACCTCCTATCCTATCCTATCTTTGGGTTTGCTATCCTATCCTATCCACCTTTGGTGGATCTTGGTTCCTTCTCCTTGCCTATTTAGGCAAGGCTCTTTGTAATTTCTAATCATCTCTTGGATATCTATTTTGGCTTTGTGTGCTCATGCTTTGTAGAAGTTTGTCTTTCATTTGCAGATCTTGGCTAACATTCTTTCATGGTATCAGAGCCATGCAAGTGAAAAACTTCTCGTTTTGAGCAAGCACTCAGCCATTTCAAAATTTGATTTTAGTTTTTTTTGCAATTAGAAGACTGTACTAATATTTTTAGTGCAGAAAAGTTGTAGAAAATCGATTTTTTTTTCAGAAGAGGGCCATTTGACCCTCTGCTCATCTACCCACACTTGAATTCTGCATTAGAAATCTTTATTTTTGAGTTTTCTAGGGCGCTCATGTGGATTTTTTTTTCTAGTGCTGCATATACGCAGGTTCCAGATAATGGAACGTATTGATCAGCATTCCCTAGCCATGTTCGACAGATTAAAAGCGACCTAAATTGAATTTCACGGTCGCCAGGGCTCCGCAGGCGTTGAACAGAACGCTGGTTGTTTATACTTTAAAGGCTGTGTGGACTGTGTGAAGCAACACATTGGAGAGCCAGTGCTTTTTTCAAATTTGGAGACCCCTCACACATTACACACTCCTCATGCAAAGAAGTTTGCAGAGATATTGAAGGGGTGACGGTAGAAGAAGGGCTTCAGATTGCTCTATTTTTCGAAGCGGCCCCTCACACCTCGCGGCTTGAAATTGACGCTATCTTGGTCAGTTGTGAAGATGAATGAAAGCGATGTTAGAGATTGCTAGGAGGCTTGAAGCTTCTTTAAACAGGGGTCGAAGAAGCTGATATTCGGGATATTCCTCTCGATGCGCACAATAACTCTCATTTGCATCTTGTGGGGGATTTGATCGGCCTGCTTGATGCCCTTGGTCATCACAAAGCCTTTCTGCTGCTTATGAAAAGAAGCTAAAATTGGAGGTGTCGGCTTGGAAAGAGCAGATAACACATTGCAAAGATATTCAAATACAGGCTTTCTGATGCTTGTGCGGCAACGGACAGAGACTGCTGATTCCCTCACCCCAACGTAGCGGACTAAGCACCAGGACTGCCTCGTTAGTACAGGCGTCGCCTGTCTCAACAACGCCGCCATTCCTTACCAATCTATCGGGAAGTTTCCAGCTCATGTTTTTCTCTAATGATTTTATTTTGTTTGGCAGGTAGGTGTAGGGTTTTGTAAGCCGACCATAGTCACATATTAATCGGCTTTCAATTTTTCTTTTAATACCAACTCTTTGTAAAAGTTGACCAATCTCATTGTATGCCGACTATATTTTATATCGGCGGGAATTTTGCGTCGATTTAGTCTTTTGGTGACTCTTTTTTTTTTAGCCTCCCAAGTGCCTTTTTACAGGCCTTTTTTTTCATTTTTTTGCTCTTGCACTCAAACTATAAAGTGCCAAAACAAGGGGGGTGAAAAATTAATCAAGGGGGGTTGTCTTGTATTTTGTTCTTTTTTACAAAATGAACCTAATCCTAACTCCATTTAACTACCATGAATGGAAGCAATCAATGGAGATAAAACTAAAAAAACTAGGATTGCATCGGGTCACTATGGGTTTGGAACTTGAACCAACAGCTGCTGCAAAAAAATGTAAATGGTTTAATCGCAATGATGAAGCCTATGGTACATTTTTTATGTCTCTTTCTTCCGATCTTCTCTTTCACATTGCTTCTGCCATTACACCTAATGAAGTATGGACTACATTAGACAAATTGTTTGGCAAACAAGATGTAATGAGAGGACATCAACTGGAGAATGAACTAATAAGTCTTAATCCACAAGACTTTAACACAATTTAGGATTTTTTCACTAAGCTACATTTGCTAAGGTTTCAACTCAAACAATGTGGGATTGACAAACAAGATAATCAATTGATTCTAAGTGTCTTGTCAAAGTTGGGCCCTATGTATTCAGTATTTGTTTCAACTTTTTTATGCAACAAAGGATGCTCTTGGTACATGTTTCACTATGCCTTCTCTTTTAGATTTTGTTGTTTCTCTTACAAAGGAGCAAGACAAACTAATTCAAATGGGTAGAAAGAAGTCATCTCAGCCAAAAGGTCTTATTGTAAATGAACAAAAGGTTGCAAATGAATAAAAGGTTTCTCCATCTAAGGGTCATGTTAAAGACACCAAACTAGAGAAACCATTTTCCTCCTCAAAAGGGAAAAGTTTTAAGGATGGGCCTATTTGTACTTATTGTAAAAAGCTTGGACATGACGAAAGCAAATGCTTCAAAAAGGATCGAGATGAGTTAAAGAATCTACTTAAACAAACTCAACTTGAATTGCCCAAACTTAAGGCAAGTGGCTCTTCTAATGTTGCATCAACATCATCAAATAAATCAGAGAAAGGTAAAGGTATGGCACTTCTTGCTTCAGCCCATCATACTTCACATAAGTGGATTCTTGATTTAGGGGCCTCACACCACATGGTTGCTTCTAAGGAGTTATTTTCTACCTTTGAGCCATGTTCATTCCCTCCAATTCTTATGGGGAATAACTCGTATATGACAGCCTATGGAAAAGGATCCGTTGATTTGGTGAAGGGACATTTCATGATGTACTTTATGTTCCATCTTTATCCACTGATCTTTCCATTTATCATATCACACATACTAGCTTAGGGAAAATTGTTGAGTTCACACCCACTTCAGTGATTATTAGAGATTTGAAAAGTAAGGCCATCATTGCTATAGGACATGCTAATCATGGTTCTAGAGTGTTCTTTTTCTTGCTTTGGTTCTTCCAACTTTGATGATGGTATGAGCATAGATGACACTGAAACCTTCAGTCTTCAGAATGAGACTTAGTTTGGTTGTTTACACCTTGGAGTTGTATCCTCCTCATTGGTTCCCACACCTACTACTTTGTCAACTTTGAGTGTTCCATCATCCTTGGTTTCTCAAGATTCAGGACATAAGGATCAACACGTATGTGTTATTGATGCAGTTGATTGGGATGACTACTTGGAAGGCATATTAGACTTGTTTAGTGATTTCCATCTTACAGAGTTGGTATACAGTTTTGATGATAGACATCCTATTATCACCTTGGAGGATGTTGTTCCTCTATCTCCTCATACTGTTCCAATTCAACCAGTGGTTTCACTATAGATTCAAGAGATCTCATTACAGTCTTTGCATTATGTGCAACATTCTGTGACTTATATTCTTCTCACTTGGGAAGATATTATGCACCTTTATGCAGTTTTCCTTCTTCCACATGGAAGACTTGTTGTTCGAGTTTTTTAGATCACTTTCACTGTTCTTCATCGAGTAACACCCAGGACTACAGGATCCATCAGCTTATGGGGGGGCTTTCTCGTCTCTTTCTATCTTCTTCTTCTTTCACTTATATGTTAGAAGTAGTCCTTGGGGGGTTCTGAGTCCTCCTTCTATCTTCTTCTTTCACTTGTATTTTTTTGTTGTTTCTCATTTGGAGAGGAGTTTTGTTCCCACGAGGTTTTATTCTTTTCTCTGGTTGTGAGAAACTTTCTTGCCCACCTAAGTTATGCTTAAGGGGGATGTTGGTGTACACATACATGTACACTTGGCTTAAGCCTACTTAGGTGTTTGTGCTTAGGTGTCCTTTGCTTGGTGTCAAGGAAATAGTCCTTGACACCTTTCCCTATCTTCTTGGGTGGTTAGGAGTCTCACCCTATCTTTGGGTTTGACCTCCTATCCTATCCTATCTTTGGGTTTGCTATCCTATCCTATCCACCTTTGGTGGATCTTGGTTCCTTCTCCTGGCCTATTTAAGCAAGGCTCTTTGTAGTTTCTAATCATCTCTTGAATATCTATTTTGGCTTTGTGTGCTCATGCTTTGTAGAAGATTGTCTTTCATTTGCAGATCTTGGCTAACATTCTTTCAGTATTCATTGTCATAATATAATGGAGATTAATCTTCATTGTCAATAGACCTTGAACATTTAGAGATAACCTTACACTTGATTTTCTATGATAAAATACCCATTTATGAAGCATATGAGAGCTTTAAGGGCAATTACATTTCAAATGTACATTAATATGAGTAGGCCAAGTAGTATCAATACATTCCTTTCATGAGTTTCCTCTTCATTTTTCAACGATTGTGCATGAGTCAATGGTTTTCTCAAATTGATGACAATGCTTATGCAATTGGCACCCCTAGTCAATGACTTTATTTGCTTAAATTCAAAATTTCTCAGCATAATTGTCTATAGCCGAAGAAGTTTTCTTTATATGTTACAGAGAATCAACTTCTTTTTTAGTAACCCAAACTAGTGTACCCAAAGAAGTGTTTTGGTGCTATAATACGTGAGTGTTGACTGTATTTTTGAGCATTAACTTTTTTATACTTCTCCCCTAATCTGAAATGACATATTTGGTTAATTCAACACCCCAAATGTAGAGTTTCCCATCATCAAGCAAAATTGTCAAACATCCAAAAGGAAACAAATGACAAGTAAACCAAGGTAATTTATTTACACCAATTGTTATATCAAAAGAATTATTCATGTGGAAGAATTTGAAGGTTTGGGATTGCTTTATGACTTATCTTCTCAAGTCCCCTTAGGCCTTCTTGCTCCAAACAATAAATTAAAGACGTATTAGATGGTTCAAAGGATTTGAAAAGTATTTGATTAAGACAATTTAAATCTCAAGAAATAGTTATGGGAAAGGAAAGAGGCTTCTTTTCTAACTAATTACGTCGAAGGTGTTACCTATTTGAAGCGAGCAAGCTAATTTGGGTGATTGATGGTTGGAATTATCTGAGGACAATGTAAGATGGTAAAAATGTCCAACACTGTTGGATCTTTTGCCATTATTATTTTTTGTTTACCTTTTTTCGCCGGCAACGGGAGAGATTCGATTCTTTATATTGTCTATAGTTTTGGAGACTGTTTACAATTTTTTTAACTGACAATGGGAGAGATTCGATTCTTTATATTGTCTATAGTTTTGGAGATTTTCGTTCCCCTATTTTTCCTTGGCTGAACATGATTTTCAATTGAGAAGTAAAGAAACTTTTTCATTCATTGTACAAGAAAAACAAAGAAACATATTTATTGATTTGTTTTAATAATTTTTTATAGAAAATCTTAATAAATAATAAAAAAATTAGTGAAGGAGTGCCCTTCAATAATATGTTGATCTCTTTAAAACTTTAAATATTTATTAATAATTTTAAAAATTTAATCTATTTATTTTTAAACTATTGATGTATTAACTTTAAAATGAAAAGCATTATTTTATATTAAAAATTATTAAATATAAATACAATACAGTATATAATATACTTTTTACAATATAAATTAATTTTTATATAATCTAATTATATTTATTGTTATATATACTATTTTATTTATATAAATTATATTATTATTATATATTATATTTTATAATAAAAACTATTAAGTATAAATATAAATTATTATAATTAATAATTAATATATTTTTATAAATTACATATTAAATCATAGAATCAATATATAATATATATTTTATGTAATATAATATAAATAACATTATTATAATCAATATTTTTATATAGTGCAAATTAAACTAGTAATTTTCTCTATCATTATGCTTTTCATCCTGATGATGATCATGGAGTATGATCCAAAACATTGATGTAAAAACTGGCAGACAGTTTATCTTGAAATCTTACTCACTAACAATCATGGACTATGAAAATTGAATGTTATTAATTATATATTATTATCTCTCCTTATATCATTCTCTCTATCACTCTATCTCACCATCTATATCTCTCTCCATCTCTACTTCTCTTCCTCTATATCTCTCTATCTCTTCTCTATCTCTCCCTCTCTTTCTTCTCTATATCTCTATATCTCTCCTCTATCTCTCCCTCTTTATCTCCCTATCTCTCTCTGCCTTTTATCTCGCCTTCTATCTTATCTCTCGCCTCCTGAAGTTCCTCTTTGGAGCTGAGACTTTTTTTTTGAACATCATTTGGTAGATGGTCTACCAATTGGCCTCATGTACTACACAAATATATGCAAAAAATAGACCAAATTTTCCCTAATTAACCTTCCACACCTCTTCAGCGTACCCATTGCACACCAAGGTGCGATTGCTAGTTTTAAAGAATCTGAAAGAAACTCTATAACTAGCAATCGCACCTTGGTGTGCAATGGGTATGCCGAAGAGGTGTAGAAGGTCAATTAGGGAATAAATTGTTCATTTCTTTTCATATTGCAAACATAACATGATTATGTTGGTAATGGAGTCTAATTATATTCTCCAATCAAAAGTTTTGTTTCAATCATGTGTAGATCCCTCTATGTGAATGCATAGTTGATTTGAAGCTATCGCTTCTCCATTTAGATATTTGTTGCACAAACAACATCATTTGCAAAATGATCTACCAAATGACCTCATGTGGATCATGTTACACTTTATGTCATATGTGCCTTACCTCACCAATGTCTTAAGAAATCCATCAACTTACTTAACATAAATGTATGTTGATACTCATACATGTTCAATATCAACATCTCTGCAAAGAACCTACAAGGAAATCCTACAAGTTTGGGACCTTGTACAAGACAACCTCCAAGTTCGAAAGGTTGGTTCCTTCTCTATTTCAACTAAATCAAATTGAATAAAAAGAGATAGAATAATTAAAAGCAAATGATTGAAGTGAAACATGAGTGATGCACCAAAATATATTATTCTTCCACTTACACATGGATTCTTAGCACAAAACTCATTAGTCAACATAAATTTAAATAAACATAATTGTAACAATTTTAAAAAATAAAAAATAAAATAAATTAGATTATTCTAAATTCTTAGAACAAAAATTAATACTCAATATAAATGTAAATAAACACAATTGTCACAATGTAAAAGGTGAATATATTTATTAATCATAAAAGGAAAGGCTAGATAAAATCACGATCATTGCATTTGATTGTAGAATTTTGAAGACATAAATTAAGGCTACCCTAGATCTTACAAGTGAAAAATATGAGAAAGGTCTACATATAAGATTTTTGAAAGCACAAGTTCACATATCCAAATCTTACCTAGAAAATGTGCCCATGACTCTTAATTATACAAGGAAAATTGCACAGGCATTTCAAATTGTACTGCCAACTTTTCCACAGTGAATCATGGCCTTCACATGAAAGTGAGTGAGCAAAAACTATGTTGTTTGTGTTGATCTACCTGGGCCATAATCACACATATCTTCACATCAATGGGTAAGACACATATTTTTTAATGTTAGATGAGTTGTTTATCAATCTACTTCAGCTCAACGCTACAATAGTATTGCATCCTTTAACATCTCCCACATGGAACATTCAAGCTATAGAAGAGTATCTAAAAGTAGTCAATACCTATAAACATATAATAACTATGGAAAAAATAGAAAATATTGTACTAATGCTTGTCACGAAATGCCCATGATTTTCCACTTGAAGGAGTATTTAATAGCTTAATTAACCACCATCAATCCCACCCAATTTTGTGCCACATGGAAAATATAAAAACCAAATATCAATTCTTGGAAAGAGATAAGGTTGCAAAGACATGTTAGTAAAAAAAATTTCTATCCCTACTTCGCACTGTCACGTACAAAATGTATGCCTAAATCTCCTTATAACACAAGTAATTCAATGTAAAAAAGATCATTTCAATCAACATTAAGTAGCATGAATCCAACCAAATACCACATTTGGAATAAAATAGAAATTACAAACCACAAACAAGATGATTGAATTAACCTATTGTCAGTGGAATTCAAGGCCTTTGTTGCTTCTTTTTGTCATTCATATTGAATGAAAGCAAAATTCCTCCTCATCCTTGCATTGAACACATTTCCAAACTTTTTAGGGTGTTATAAGAAGATTTGGTGGTTTGGACCGTTTTTAAAGAGAAGGGAGATTTTGTGAAGATACTTATGCAAATTTCTAAATGGGTTTCTTTAATCAATCCATGTAGTTTTATTATTCTTTAACTTTTGCTTTTTTGTAATGTAAACCTTAAAGGGAGTTGTTAGAAAATTAAGGTTTAGTACATTTTCAAATAAAGTCATGTTAGTGTCTTATAATAGTTAGTTTTAATGTTTAATTGGTTCAAAGTGAATTTCCCCTAGATTAATCCAAGGTAGTTTTGAGAAATTATGAAAATACAAGAATGTAATGTCTTATAAACATTGCATAATACAATATAAGACACCAAAGCACAAATATTTTTTGACTTTTTAATATTATGTGTAAAATGATTTAGTTTTCTAATAGTAATTATGATAAGAGTAACCCTCTAAAATAAAAACTATAATAAAAGACAAGTGACAAGTACCCATTGAGAAGTATGTATTTAAGTGAATAATAAACCCAAACTCCTTCAAAAAGTTAAGAATGTACAATTATTATAATAAAGAAAATGCATAATACAGATTTCTTGTTAGCACACAACCTTCATACATCTCTCTATCAAGAAAACCAAATAGAGTTTTCAAAAATGGTTTGAGTAAATTGCCTCATGTCAAGGCTTCGTTTACCTGCTTGAAAAACCTATTTAACATTTTTATTCCATAGAAAGGCAATGGGGGTGCTTATCTTGATAATTAGATTCCCCTTTCTTTTCCATTTCAACTAGTACCAACCATTTTTTACTTATTTAGTCATGCTTTGTCTGGTCTGGTATATGATTGACACATAAATTCACTACAATTCCCTTCTACCTACTATGTCCACATCCATCAACAAATATGAAACAAGACTTTGTAGGGTGAAGCCACAATAGTGGTTTACAATTGAAGTGAGGAAGGAAAAATCACAAAAAATGAATGCATGACAAAAAAATTGATTTTAGGGGTTCGTACGAACCTATTGGTTCGACCGAACCCATTAGGGGTTCGCTAGAACCTGGGTTTGACCGAACCCTTTTAATGATTTCCCGCCAAAAAAGGAAACAAAACCCCTTATAAAAGGGGGGTTCGAATGGACCAGGGTTCAAATGAACCCTAGTTCGCTTGAACCCCCCTTATTCCTCATCCCCCCGAGACACCAAAAAACCCGAATTTTGGCACTTCGGAGCTCGGGTTGAGGATGAAAATGGATGAATCTTCAAAAACCCAACTGGAATCAGGTAGTCCTCGGAACAAGCTATCCAATGAATATAATTTTAATATGTTTTGGTTTTATGATGTATTTGTTTTTTCAGTTTTATTAAACATAGGTTTTTCATCAAAAATGAAGATCTTTGTTCTGCACATGTGGAAAAATAGCAGATTATCAAAAAAAAAATTTGAAAATATGAGTGCACCAGATATTGAAGTCCTTGATCCAACAAAAAAAATAAAAATGAATTTCGATATATACAAAAAGTTATGCGTTATACGGTCGCGCTTATGTCTGAATTGTAATTGGTTTGACTTCGAAAATTGATTAAGGAAAAAATATTCAATAAAAATTATCTAACCAAGTGGAATCACTAGATATCAGAGTCACAAATCTAAATTCAAAAGAATTATAATTTTATCCTTCATGGAAAAAAAGTTATGCATTATACGGTGTGCGTCACTTTTTAAAAATGTTGTTTTTTGAAAAAAATCAGTTTTCGTGGGAGATGGAAAAAGAAGTGCAATCTGATTCCAAAAATTTTGAAAAAAATATTTTTAGAATCTACAGACAAAATGTGACGAGACTCTAGTTTGCATCATCTTCAAATTCTTCACGGTTTAGCCGCTATAGGTGCCCGAATGTGAAGATTTAGTTAAAAATAATAATTTCAGTGTCCAGTTTGGCCAAAAATTGTAAATCACTATTGTGGGATCACTGTGTAAAAAAAAATGTTTCAAGTTATGATCTTTTGATGATGGATCATAGAATGTATTTCATAATATTAAGCAAAAAAAGATTCATGTAATTAAATTTTGAAACATCATCATCAGGAAGTGAATCCATAGCATTGATAAATAAAAAATGTTCTAACAACCAAAAGATACATGAGGTAGGTAGCTATCAAATTGGCTTCGATATTGATTAAGTTCTATGTGCATACAAGTTTTTAGTTCGAAATGATTCATAAAATAGGTAAAAAGAAAAAAACTTAAAGAAGTTTTGGCTCTTTCGACATCCATAATTTTTGAACTTAACTTAAAAAAGAGTATCTCCTGGCCTTTTATAGAAATAAGATGTGGGTAGGATAATAAAAATACATGAGAGGAAATCCAAGGCACAAATCACATCAAGGCACGTGGAATGTGGTGACTGGTAAGAGAATTGCAAATGAAGTCAATGAAGGTCATCCTCCATCTCCTCATTGAAGTCCTTCAAGTTTTTCATCTTTTTATTATCGCCAGGATAATAACTTGAATCAGGATAGCGTGTAGGAACTTTCCCATATATTTAGAATGATTTCTTTATCATCCTGTTCCTACATTTTGGTTTTGCCTCAGGCTTCTACTCTCGGGAATAGGCTTGCTCAAAGGTTGGTGCTTTCTATCGCCACATGTGAAATACCAAGATCCTTGATATTCCAATGGATTCAAGCCCCTCTGCATATAACTTCCCAGAATATGCAACCTGATTTGGATATGATTCTATCTATGATTCAAATTTTCCTGACCGTCCATACCCGAACTCTGCATCGTAATTTGCTTCTCCTACAGTCACAAATTCCACCAATTAAATCCATTAAAAAAAAACATTTATAAAATCTCATGCCAAAACTTCCATCTTCACTGAACCTTGACTCTCAGACTGGAGCATTTTGCTTAACCTTTATGTATTACCTTTTTCATTTCTAACATTCTTGATTCTCTGTACTCGGTACTTGGAACACTTGAATTACGAAGTATTTTTTCAAAAATATTTCTCCTTGCTTTTCACTTCTGGTGACCTTTCCAACTAGCCAACACCTACCATAAGCGTTAGTTTTCATTTGGGGTCCCCAAGTCTTATAGTCTTGGGGCGTGTTGTGAGACCACACAACAATATGCAACCAATAAAACCAAATTTAAACCAAAACTTGAGATTAAATTACCAGTCGTAAATTATAATTTATGCATATTTTAGAATAATAAATCTTTACCTTTACCTATATTATGACATAAAAATAGTAAAATTCATCTGAAAATATCCGTGTGTGCTTTGATTAACTCCAGTTTTTGGAACTTAGTGAAAAAATCAGTTCATTGACATTGAACTACATAATTTGGTAATCCTCGAAAGCCAACTAGGGATAGAGCCTTGTTGCCAGTCAAACATCCATATCTCCGACAAGGTTATCTCTGTAATTCCCCCAAACATAGCTCTACTACCAGCCATGTGTCTATAACCCCAATAGAGACATTTGGATAGCCTAAAGAGTTGATTTTTTTTTCATATATATCTTTTGATATTTCATTGATAGCTCATTTTTTTGATATTTCATTGATAGCTCATTTCAACTTGAAAGCAATGAATCCCGCTATTAGGTTGGGAATTACAGTGGTAGCAAAGGTTACCTTTTGATTTTTCATTCAATGCAAATTCCTTCATCATTTCACTACTTCCCAAAAACTCATTCAATAATTTGGTATTGGTGTTTATTCCTAGCTAAACTTCACCACTTTTATGCCAATTCCTAGCTAACTGCAACTCACTATATGTTAGAAGATATGCATAAACTAAAGTTTAGCAACAAACAACTTAATCACCAAATTTAAATCAAAATTTAGAATCATTAGTTACCACCCTTTCAATCAAATTTTATGGCAACTACTAAATACTCGGCTAGTGATTCCAATTTGATGGTGCTACACCACATTAATGGATCAAAAATGTCATGATGAAACTTAAACATGATCACACTATTCTACATTAAATTTACACTCCTCAATGCACATGTATCATTTATTTCAAATTTCCCAGGTGATGATGTGTGTTTCCTTATCAACTTCATTTTCCTTTCTGTTTTGCACACATGGGAAACTTCATGATTAATATGACTTAATAAAAACACAATGAAATGAACACCATTAATTTTGAAATCTTTAACTTGCTTGACCCGTAATCTTCATACTGGCTGAATTTGAAGCAAATTGTCACCAATTGTGTGTAAAAATTAATTTGATTTAACATTCTTCTCTGGAGAAATTCATCTAGTTGCCACCTTGCTTACGATTTCCAAGAATTCAATCTAGGCAACTATGTACCATAACTTCCTCACAGTTTTCTATAAATTCTCCACTTCTCTCAATCTCTTCACACTTTTTCTTTGCCTTCTTTTATCATCTTGCATTTTCTACTCTACTAGTGCTTGCTTGCTTCGAGGTCATGGATAATCCAATTTGCTTGACCTGCTCTCACCGCCAGAATGTTTTCTTAGGTCGTATAAAAACTCAAAGGATTGAAAAGGTTTTCTTCATTTGGTCTACCAGTTTCACTGTGTCAAATTTGTGCTTAGTCCTTGGGGAACAATATGTGGAATCTAGAGCTTACTACCGGTTTTATTCTGATTTGGCTTCTTGTTTTGTAGCATCGCTCCTAGACATTGGGCTGCTTGTTGAAGATATTCATTTAGTTTTGAATATGATAGTGTGGCCTGAATATTTGGAGAAACTAGATATTATTCTATCTGTTGCACATATGACCATTGGAATCCATTCCATGGATAATATTCCTCGGTTCCTAGAACACGGGGAAGTAGTTCTACTCTGACTGTTCCTGACTGACCTCCATACTCTTGACTTTGAAGTTCACCAAGATATTTCCTACGTAGGGTATTTAGCCTTGATGGATGAGGCATCCTAGATTGAATGAATGGCTACTTCTATCTGCAGCTCAACCCCCTCTTTTTTCTTTTTTTTGATACTCTTTTTCAACAAGAATTTCAATACTTCCATGTATATACATGATATACACACATATATATAACCTTTTCATACATTTTAAAGATTGTATTTACTGTGTATGGTTTTATCATTTTTCATTTCACAACACAATGTTACAAATTTTTGAATCAACTCTCATTTGTATGATAAGTTAAACAAAATTTGCTAATGCAAAGGGCCAAATAGGGAAAAAAAAAGAGAAAACAAAAACAAAACAAACCCTACAAAAGCAAACTATCCGTAACTAACCAAAAATATAATCTAACAAATGACTAACCCTAACAAAGTAATTTATTTTAAGTTCAATAACTATTTCCATTGTTGTTTTAGTACGAATTACAATAGGTTTATCCTTGAATTCACTGGAATAAATTTCAAATGCTTGATTGTAATAATGAATTTCTTTAAATTTTCTACATTAACAAACGTAAATTCAAAGGCGTACTTACAAATAATTTGGCTCATATGTATGAAAAAAACCTCATTAAAGGTTTATTGCACACACTTTCACTGATTCTTCAATAGTCTACCTTCTTTTAGTCTCAGTTAATGGTTTTCCTCTTTACTCTGTTCAGTTCCATGATCAACTACATCGATTTCTTGATCTTCTTCAATTTTTTTTGTGTCTTTGGCCCTGTCTTCACTTTGAACTTTGTTAGACCAAGCGATATCACAATTTATATTGTTATCAGAGAGATAAAAAGTAAAAATTTGATAAGTTCTATATATTGCATAAAATCAAGAAAATTTCCTTTTTAACTTGTGAATTTTTAGTTTGGAACGAAAAACACATGTCTCCCGCTCAATTTTCTTGCTCCTTCTCTTCTCTTACATTTTCCATGTACGAACAGAATGATGACTCATCAATGTCATTTCCTCATTTTCAGTGTAATATTTTTGAGTCTTGACATTCTTGCCTATCTTCCCGCAAAAACTTAATATTTTTTGTAACAATTGCAATTATCAAACTATTTTGATATATCAATTGATTTTTTTACATTTTCATTTTCACTAGGGTTATACTCTCTTTCAAGATTCAAAATATTTCTTGCTAATAGTCTCTTTCTTCTTGAAATTAAAACTTCTTTCATTAACAAAATCACCTTGTACATAGCCAAACTTACCCTCGTTAAAAAAATTTCACAATTGAGTTCACCGTGATAAGTTGTATATTTAATTATACACTTGACGACTCGAAAAAAGGTGAATAAACTCAAAGGATGTAATCACTAGTTAAGAATTTTCTGGAGTTTTTCAACTTCCATTTTCAAAATACCGATTTACATTAGACTTTCTCCTTACAAGCTCCCTTTTAAACCCAAAACCAATACAAATTTCTAAACAAAACACAAAGATAAAGATATAAAGAAAAACAAGAGCCTTCCTTCTAGTGCTAGTTCTTGTTGACGACGATGTCACTTGCAACAATAGTGCAGATAAAATCCTCATAGGAAAATCACAAAGAACCTATCTTCACATTAAAAATTGAACTAGGGCAACCTAAGGTGTCCGTATAATAGGAAAAGGTTGACTTAGCTTAATCCCAAGGCTTCGGTAGTCAGGTCTTGACCATACTAGGTTTGATTCAGGGTATGATGTGATATTGTTGTTAATCTCAAGGGTCCTACAGTCATCTCCAATTTCATTAAGAATCATAAGCATTAGATACAATATTTTCAGTTCATCATAAAATAGTCTCATGAAATCAAAAGATTTGCAATAATATTTTGAATGAACATCAACAATTTTTCTATCACTTAAGTAGATTTAGCTTTAAGCATTCAACAATTTCATAGTAACAAAATATTTTCAATAAATTTCCATCCATTCATCTATATTTTTGAAACATTTTCTAAAATTAAACATCTAATCTAAAACAAAGCATTAAAAATACTAAAAAATATAATTTCTTCTGGTTATTCTCTATGCATGTCCCAAGATTTAATCAAATCAAAGAAAACCTCTTTATACATCACTAGATTATTTCATAGCTAGGCATAAAACGATGCGAGCTTTTAAAGACGGGGGTTTTAGTATGGACACCAAGTAGGTTCTATATGCACCCTTAAATGACACAACACACAGTCTTGTTTGGTTGAACTGACAAAACCAACTACAAAAGATACATGAGATTGCTAGCTATCAAATTGGCTTTGATATTGATTAAGTTATATGTGCATACAATTTTTTAGTCCAGAATGATTCAAAAACCAGGAAAAAAGAACAAAACTTAAAGAAAGTTTGGTTCTTCCGACATACACAAATTCTAAACTTAACTTAAAAAAGAGTATACCCTAGCCTTTTATAGAAGTAAGACACAGGTAGGATAAGAAAAATACATGAGAGTAAATCCAAGGGACAAATCACATCGAGACATGTGGAATGTGGTGACTAGTAAGAGAATTAAAAATGAAGTCAATGAAGGTCAACCTCCATCTACATATTGAAGTCCTTCGGGTTTTTTATCTTTTTATTATCGCCATGGTAGTAAATTGAATCAAGATAGTGTGTAGGAACTTTCCCATATATTCAAAATGATTTCTTTATTATCCTGTTCCTACATTTTGGTTTTTCCTCGGGCTTTCTACTCTCAAGAATGAGCTTCCTCAGAGGTTGGCGCTTTCTGTTGTCATATGTGAAATATCGGGATCCTTGGTATTTCAATGGATTCAAAACCCTCTGCATATAACTTCCTGGAATATGCAACCCAATCTGGATATGATTCTATCCATGATTCAAATTTCCCTGACCATCCATACCCGAACTCTGCATCGCAATTTGCTTCTCCTGCAATCACAAATTCCACCTATTAAATACTTAAAAAATTAAATTATAATATATCATGTAAATAAAACCATAATAAATTATTTATCATATAAATCCATCATAAATAACACGCTTTCAAGAAAATCTCGCATTCTTGCGTAATTATCCTTTTATACCGGGTTATCGGACTATCAAACTTCTTAGATAACCTTAAATTTTTTATTTATTTTTTTGCATCTTTACCCAGTACCCAGTATGTGATATTCAACTTTACCCATGCTTTTCCCAAACTCTGGTTTTATTAGAACTTCCATCTTCACTGAATCTCGACTCTCAGACTAGAGCATTTTGCTTAACCTTTACATAACCTTTTGCATTTCTAACATTCTTGATTCCCGGTACTCGGTACCTGGAACACTTGAATTATGAAGTATTCTTTCAAAAAAAATTCTCCTTGCTTTTCACTTCCGGTGACCTTTCCAAGTAGCCAACACCTGCCATAAGCTTTAGTTTTCGCTTGTGTTCCCCAAGTCTTATAGTCTTGGGGCGTGTTGTGAGACCACACAACAAATTGCAACCAATAAAACCAAATTTAAACCAAAACTTGAGATTAAATCACCAATTGTAAATTCATCTGGAAATTTTTTTATGTTTACCTAGATTTTGACAAAAAAATAGTAAAATTCATTTGGAAATATCCATGTGTGCTTTCATTAATTCCATTTTTTGGAACTCGGTGAAAAAATGAGTTCATTGACATTGAACTACATAATTTGGTAATCCTCCAAGCCAACTAAGGATAGAGCCTTGTTTCCAGTCAAGTGTCCATAGCCCCAACAAGGTTATCTCTGTAATTCCCTGAAACATAGCTCTATTTCCAGCCAGGTGTCTATAACCTCAATAGAGATATTTGTATAGCCTAAAGAGTTGATTTCTTTATATATATCTCTTTTGCTATTTCATTGATAACTCATTTTTTTTGATATTTCACTGATAGCTCATTTCAACTTGCAAGCAATGAAGCCCACTAATAGGTTGGGAATGACAGTGGTAGCAAAGGTTACCTTTTGATTTTTCATTCAATACAAATCCCTTCATCATTTCACTACTTCCCAAAAATTCATTCAACAATTCCCTGTTGGTGTTTATTTTTGGCTAAACTTCACCACTTTTATGCCAAATCCTAGAGCTAACTACAACTCACTATATGTTAGAAGATATGCATAAATTAACATTTAGTAGCAAACAACTTAATCACCAAATTTAAATCAAAATTTAGAACCATTAGTTACCACCCTTCCGATCAAATTTTATGGCAACTACTAAATAATCGACTAGTGATTCCAATTTGATGGTGCTACACCACATTAATGGATCAAAAATGTCATTATGACACTTAAACATGATCACACTATTCTGCATTAAATTCACATGCCTCAATGTGCACGTATCATTTCTTTCAAATTTCCTAGGTGATGACGTGTGCTGCCTTACCGGCTTCATGTTCCTTTCCGCTTTGCACACATGGACACTTTCATGATTAATACAACTTAATAAAAACACAATGAAATGACCACCATTAATTTTGAAATCTTTAACTTGCGTAATCCACAATCTTTGTACTAGCTGAATTTGAAGCAAATTGTCACCAATTGTATGAAAAAATTAATTTGAATTAACATTCCGCTATGGAGAAACTCATTTGGTTGCCACCTTGGTTACGATTTCCAAGACTTCAATCCAGGAAACTATGTACTTCTTGACCTCCTCATGATTTTCTATGAATTACGCACTTCTCTCAAATTCTTCACACTTTTGCTTTGCCGTCTTTTATCATTTATCATTTTTTGTTCAGCTAGTGCTTGCTTGCTTCCAGGTCATGGATACTTCAATTTTGTTGACTTGCTATCACCACCAAAATGTTTTCTTGGGTCATATCACAACTCACAGGCTTGGAATTTTTTTCTTCATTTGGACTACCGGTTTCACTGTGCCAAATTTGTGCTTAGTCCTTGGGGAACAATATGTAGAATCCAAAGCTTACAACTGATTTTATTCCAACTTGGCTTCTTGCTTTGTAGCATCGCTCCTAGACATTGGGCTTCCTGTTGAAGATGTTTTTTCAACTGTAAATATGATAGTGCAACCTGAATATTTGGAGAATCTGGATACTATTCTATCTATTGCACATATGACCATTGTAATCCATTCCATGGATGATATTCCTTGGTTCCTAGAACACGGGGAAGTAGTTCCACTCCAATCATTTTTGACTAACCTCCATACTCCTGACTTTGAAGTTCACCGTGAAATTTCCTACATAGGGTATTTAGCGGGTTGATGGATGAGGCATCCTAGATTGACTGAATGGCTACTTCTATTTGTAGCTCAACTCCCTCTTTTTGCTTTTTTAGAATCTCTTTCTTAGAATTTTTTTTAATACTTCCATGTATATATGTGATATACACACATATATAACTTTATCGTACATTTTAAAGCATATATTTACTATGTATGGTTTTATCATTTTTCATTTCACAACACAATGTTACAAATTTTTGAATCAACTCTCATGTGTATGATAAGTTAAACAAAATTTGCTATTGCAAAGGGACAAATTGAAAAAAAAAAACAAAACAAAACAAAAGCAAAACAAACTCTATAAAAGGAAACTAACCCTAGCTAACCAAACATCTAATCTAACAAATGACTAACCCTAACAAAGCAATTTATTTTAGGTTCAATAACTATTTCCATTGTTGTTTTCGTACAAATTACAATAGGTTTATCCTTGAATTCCCTGGAATAAATTTTAAATGTTCGACTGTAATAATGAATTTCATTAAATTTTCTACGTTTAAAAAACGTAAATTCAAAGGAATACTTACCAATAATTTGGCTCATATGTATGAAAATGACCTCATTAAAAGTCAATTGCACACACTTTTGGTGATTTGTCAATACTCTACCTTCTTTTAGTCCCGATTCATGGTTTTCCTCTTTACTCTGTTTAGTTCCATGAACAACTGCATCCATTTCTTGATTTTCTTCTCCTCCAAATTTTTGGTGTCTTTGGCCTTGTCTTCACTTTGAACTTTTTTAGACCAAGTGATATCAGAATTTATATTGTTATCAGAGAGAGAAAAAGTAAAAACTTGATACTTTGTATCTTGCATAAAATCAGGAAAATTTCCTTTTTTAACTTGTGAATATTTTCAATTTGGAACAAAAAACATGCGTCTCCCACTTGATTTTCCCGCTCCTCTTCACTTACATTTTCTACATATAAAGAGAATGATGACTCGTCAATGTCGTTTCCTCATTTTCCATGTAATATTTTTGAATCTCAACATTCTCGCCTATCTTCTTGCAAAACCTTAAGATTTTTTTTGTAACAATTGTAGTTATTAAACTATTTTGATATATCAATTAATTTTTTAACATTTTCAATTTCACCAGGGTTATGTACTCTCTTTGAAGATTCAAAATATTTCTTACTAACAATCTCTTTCTTCTAGCAGTTAAAACTTCTTCCATTAACAAAATCACCTTCTATATAGCCAAACTTACCCTAGTTAAAAAAATTCACAATTTAGTTCACCGTGATCAGTTCTCTCATGAATTCTACACTTGGTGACTCTACTAAAGGTGAATAAGATTTAAGGATGTAATCTTTGGTTAAGAATTTTCTAATGTTTCAACTTCCATTTTTGAAATACCGATTTGCATTAGACTTTCACCTTACAAGCTCCCTTTTAAACTCAAAACGAATACAAATTCCTAAACAAAACAAGGAGATAAATATATAAAGAAAAACAAGAGCCCTCCTTCTAGTGCCAGTTCTTGTTGATGATGATGTCACTCACAACAACAATGTAGATAAAATCCTCACAGGAAAACCATGAAGAACCTATCTTTACTTGAATGACTAAACCGGGGCAACCTAAGGTGTTTGTATAATAGGAAAAGGTTGGCTTAGCTTAATCCCAAGGCTCTGGTAGTTAGGTCTTGACCATACTAGGTTTTCTTTAGGGTATGATGTGATATTGTTGTTAATCTCAAGGGGCCTACGGTCATCTTCAGTTTCATTAAGAGTCATTAGCATTAGATACAATATTTCCAGTTTGATCATTAAATAATCTCATGAAATCAAAATATTTGCAATAATATTTCATGAACATCAACAATTTTGATATCACTTAAGTAGATTTAGCTTTAGGAATTCAACAATTTCATAATAACAAAATATTTTTGATAAATTTCCATTCATTCATCTATTTTTTGGAAAATTTACTAAAATTTAAACATCTAATCTAAAAAAAGCATTAAAAATACTAAAAAATAAAATTTCTCCCACTTATTCTCTATGCATGCCCCAAGATTTAATCAAATCAGAGAAAACCACTTTATACTGCACCAGATTATTTCACAACTAGGCATAAAATGATGCGAGCTTTTAAAGAAGGGGTTTTTAGTTTGGACACCAAGTAGGTTTTGTATGCACCCTTAAACGATGCACCACATAGTTTTGTTCAATTGAACTAACAAAACCATCTACAAAAGATACATGAGATAGGTAGCTATCAATTTGGCTTTGATATTAATTCAGTTCTATGTGCATACAAATTTTTAGCCTGGAATGATTCAGAAAATAGGAAAAAAGAAAAAAACTTAAAGAAGTTTTGGCTCTTCCGACATCCACAAATTATGAACTTAACTTAAAAAAGAGTATCCCCTGGCCTTTTATAGAAGTAAGACATAGGTAGGATAAGAAAAATACATGAGAGGAAATCCAAGGGAAAAAT
Source organism: Sequoia sempervirens (assembly GCA_007258455.2). Lineage (NCBI taxonomy): Eukaryota > Viridiplantae > Streptophyta > Pinopsida > Cupressales > Cupressaceae > Sequoia > Sequoia sempervirens. The sequence goes on along the minus strand of VDFB02295408.1, from coordinate 37,290 downwards.
CACATCAAGGCTCGTGGAATGTGGTGACTGGTAAGAGAATTGCAAAGAAAGTCAATGAAGGTCAATCTCCATTTGCATGTTGAAGTCATTCGGGTTTTTTATCTTTTTATTATTGCCGGGATAATAACTTGAATCAAGGTAGTGTGTAGGAACTTTCCCATATATTTAGAATGATTTATTTGTCATCCTATTCCTAGATTTTGGTTTTGCCTCAAGCTTTCTACTCTCGAGAATGAGCTTCCTCGGAGGTTGGTGCTTTTTGTCGCCATATGTGAAATATCGGGATCCCTAGTATTCTGGTGGATTCAAGCCCCTTTGCATATAACCTCCTAGAATATGCAACCCAATCTGGATATGATTCTATTTGTGACTCAAATTTTCTTTACCATCCATACTCGAACTTTGCATCGTAATTTTCTTCTCCTGCAATCACAAATTCTTCTTATTAAATCCCTTAAAAAAACATTTATAAAATCTCATGCAAATAAAACCATAATTAATTCGTTATCATATAAATCCATCATAAATAAAACGCTTTCAAGAAAATCCCGCATTCTTGCATAATTATTCTTTTACATTGGGGTACTGAACTATCAGACTTCTTAGATAACTTTAAAATTTTAAAACTTTTCTTTTCATCTTTACTCAGTACCTGGTATCCGATATTAAGCTTTACCCATGCTTTTCTCGGGCTCTAGTTTTATCAGAACTTCCATCTCCATTGGACCTTGACTCTTAGACCAGAGCATTTTCCTGAACCTTTACATTACCTTTTGTATTTCTAACATTCTTGGTTCCTAGAACACTTGAATTAGGTTACTGACTTCATTTCATGCTACCAATCACTTTATTCCCAAATTGACATAAATATTTCTGATCCTCACCTTCAACAAATGTTCATTGAGAACTTACAAACTAAGATACAAGATAAGCTTGGCATGATGAAATTCCCCTCTTTCATACAATTGTGTACTGTCCTTCATGATTATCAAAACTTGGTTAGTAGTCATGAAACAAAACCCACCTCTAGCCATCCTTAAAAGTCTAAATCTATAAATCAAAACATTTACCAACCTTTTAGGAAACAAAACAAAGGTTTTCTTCAACTAAATCCCCCTCAACCAACCCAAAATGTTGATACCCAAGTAAATGCTATAAAGAAGACAAATCCTTTTACATTTGGGGATCTGAAAAGAAAATTTACTCCCTTACCTGATACCCTCCATAACACCATGTTACAACTTATAGAAAATAACATGATCTCCTTACCTCTCGTATGAACTCCTATTCCTACTAAGACATTACCTCTGAACTTTAGATCTAATTCCTAGTGTCATTTTCACCATCAAAATGAACATGATACAAAACATTGTAAGTGTATTAAACATCTTGTGGAAGACCTCATTGATTCTAATCAACTTCAAATTGGAGGTGTGAATGATCATGGTAATAATTTTTTTCCCCCTCCCAACCAAAACTTGCAAAACCTTACCAACCCCATTCCAAATCATATAATATTTCATTGTCAAAGCTAGTGAAACTAAGAAGAATGATGTGATGAACGTTGACACAAATGATGAATGCATGGATAGTAATGAACAAGGTCCTATGGATACTATGGTTGGATTGATCGAAACTCAACCTCGTAAGGGCCAAACTAAAATACCTCTTGACATTGCTTTCTCATCAAAAGATATAATCCGAAAGGCACCTGATGGTCCTCTTTACATAGTCAACCAAATCAATGAAAAGCCCACTAATGGGATATTAATTGATCCCATCTATGGAGAGAATGTGATCATTGAAGAATTCTTACTTGTGCATGAACTCTATCAAGAAATATATGACAAATTGAAAGCATGGATAAAAACACATAATAGTTTTTCTTGCCCTACAATGGGATCAATCACCATTCCTCTAAGATTTGGACCAAAACAATTAGATGTCGCATTCTCCCTCATCCCAACATCAGATTAATTTTTTGCAAAGCTTGGTTATCTAAGGCTATGCTCCATGGAATCCATCTCGTTAGTCATGCATAAATTTATAAAGTTTCCCTTTGAAAATGAAATCTTTATTGTACACCATAGTGGTTTCAATCTTGTGTCTTCCCATGGGATTTTTTCATTGGATTTATTTGGGCCCAAGCCTATGGAAACTATTAAACCTCATGAAGATTTATTTTTCAAATCCTCTCAAAAGTTTAAGGAAAAACATATAGCAAAGTTATCCCTTTGAAACATTCCTCCACCCATGATTGAGACTCCTATCCTTGATGAAACCATGATAGAACCAAAAGATGTTCCAAGTAACCAAGACCAACCCAAGAAAAATCATTTTCCTATATCTTACAAATGACCAAGAGACAACAAAAAAAATCTTGTCATGTCTCCTAAGATAAAACAAATTTACAAAGCTAAAGAGAAAGTGGTTGAACAACCTCCCATGGTTTCTTTCGTTCCTCCTCTAAGGGAAGAAAATAGACCTATGGTTGATAAACCCACTACTACACAAACACAACTTGAAAATCATACCAAAAGAAAAAAAAATGCTAGAGAGTGTAGGTATAGATGTCATACTATTGCTTGAAGGTTAAACAAAGAGAACAACAAAGAAAATCAACATCCAAACTTAACTGAAGCAATACATGAGGAGTATCCCTCTTTGCCACAACAAAAAGAGCTAAATCCTTCTTTGGACATTATCATTCAACCTCACGTTGTGATTAATTTAGATGATGATGATGAGATTACTAAAATTGATGAACAAGTGCATAATGAGTTGAATACATTATTTTCCTCTTCTATGAACTTAAATGACAATTCTCCTAAGAAGAGTGTTGAACTTGGTACTTCCCCTAGTTCAACACTTGTTGTTGTCCCTTTGGCTAGTTGTCTACCTTTTGTATATGATGAACAAGATTGGGATGCAGACGACCTACTATACATCGAATCGCATGTGCCTTACTAGTCTTTTATATTGTTTTTTTTTCATGTTATGTGTGTGACGACATGTGTGTAAAGTAATCTTTCCATACTATTATGTTTGATGTACCTCTCTCTTTGTAACATTCCTCTATTTATATCTACATTATTCTATATGTCATAAATTTTTTACCTTTTTCATTTGTTTTGTGGTTTCCTTTTGGGGATGATGTAAGGCGTCGAGACATTTAGGTTTCTTTCATGTTGGCCCAAAATATTTTCTTTGTTCTCGCTCTCTATGTGTCATTCTTCCAGTTCTATGAGTATTTGGGGAATGATGATGTTTCTGAGCTCTTTAAATAACATAGTAGCAAAGACATATAGACCTCGAATTTGTGGATCCCTTATGTGATTTTGGGATTTCATTTTGTGGGAAAGCCCTTTTCATGACATAGCTTCATTTGGAAACCTATGATTTGGCATAGGGCTTTCCAAATAAGCTCTCATGTCCTTTTTATTATTAGCAGTTATCATTTGCTACTTTAAAGTAATTGCTCATAGCATGGTGTTTAGCAATTTCTTTAAAGTGGAGGCACACATTGGCATTATTCTTTTTCATTTCAAATAGAACTCGTGTATCATTGTGTGGTCTTCTTACTTCATGCAATGTGTCTTTCTCTTTGTGGTGACATTAGGTATAATGTCCTTCAAAAGCATGATCTGTCTTAGCATATTATATTCCTCTTAGTGGCTTGATGCGACACACTACATCCCCTAAGTTGCGAATATTCTATTCTTTGATTGGTCCTCTCTTGGAGACATTAGGCATGATTTTCCCTAAGTTGAGACCTTACATGAACTAAGAAAATCCCCTTTTAATGTACCTTACACTATTTCACATTTACAATAACCGTTATATGGCCACCTTGCATAACACACTTTACTTGCCTATGGAGCCATCTTGTATGTTCATGAGTATCAAGCATACAAAATTTTCCTTGCCTCATAAATCCTATTGTTCATGTTGTGTGGTGCCTTATCCAAGTTATCAAGAGGTATAGCTTTGGTATGCTTAGCATATGGGAGCCAAACTTAGGCATGACTTTCCCATAGCTACTTTCTTGTGTGTGTGAGTGCATATTGGCCATGTGCTTATGTGTATCACCTTCTTAGGGGCTCACCTAGTGGATGGCCTACGGTTCCACTAGCCCTTGTGAGTGTGTGTTTGGTTTTCATAGTGGACATCGTGTTTCACTTGTAAATTTTTTTGTACAAATGGCTTAGATCTAATCCACATCGTGTTGGAAAAAATGATTGAGGCTTGATCCACTTTTCCATATTTTTCCTTCTTTATGTCTTCGATAGTGTATGCTTGTACCTTGTTGTTGCTTCATACATCATTCATATGTATTTTCTTTTGCACCTATGTTCGTTTTCCATAGGATATTGATCCTAGGGGCTTGCACAACCCTCTCAATCATTTTTATCCTATCTTAAGTTAGCATTGGTACACTTGGACCCCTCTGGATACAAATTCATCTACTTTAATGCAGGTTTGAAGCAAGTTCCTCTTCTCACTAAAGTGGAGGCTAAATGTAGTGTAGGAAAATGTATCCCTTAACATTTTCACACACATTTGGGCAAGTACCATTTATAGGAAAATTCCCCTAATGAATATGGGAACACTCTACATACCACATATTGATGGAAAATCTATGCTCTATTATAGATTTACTTAAAAGTTTTTATGTGGTCTTCAATTGTCCAAGATTCACCATATAAAAACTTGGGGTAAAACATTTTTGGGTTTTTTGGTAGCTCATGTAAATATCTTGCTATGTTTAGAGGGGAAATTTTATCTACTGTGAAATATGCCATATGTAATGGCAGAAGTACACCAATTGTTACATTCTAGGGTATGTCCAAACTATAGGTGAGGATTATGGACCTGGATTTAACAAAGAAGTTGTAGAATTGGAATTTTCACCTCTAGTTTTAGTACCCTTGTCACTCTTGGTTTTCCTTTGTTGGGTTAATTCCATTAGATCTTCCTTGTTTGGAGAAGATCTGAGAATTCTATGATATTTTTCCAAGGAAAATGATACGATATTTTCTAGCTTTGCTTATTTTTGTCCCTCTTTCTAGTGTCAATTCTCTTGAGAGTGGTTTTAATCACTTAATTTGTGGTAGGAAATAAGGGTTTATTGCCCCTCTTGAAAAGTAGAAAAAATAATCACAGGTTCATGTATAACTAGTTCTTAGCTGCGTTGGGATAGCACAAGGTCATTGTCAATATGTTTACAAGGGTTCTAGGGTCACAACTTACTAGAAATAACTTGCAATCAAAAATAATAATTTCAACAATTCATAAAACAAAATTGTATTTAGATTTATAGAAGATTTGTACTTAGTTTGACATGCTCTTCAAATATTTTAGACTATTTAAAAAAAAATTCAAAAGATATAAAGTAACAAGAAGTAATACAAATAAAATATAACCTAATTAGACAATGATAAGAAATATTCTACCAATCATTTTTGTACATTTAAACAAGATCTCATGACCAGTATTATAGAAGATAGTATTTCACACATTCACTAGTAACAACAATGCAATCTTCAAAGGAAATGAATCACCACATAATATTTTTAGATTTCATGCAATCAAAATATTGTCAAGCACACACAGATTTAAGACAATCTTAATTCCACAACTACCAACGAGATCTAATTATTTTGACAACTTAGAGTAGACACCTAAATTTGGACACTTACATTGGTCCAAATTTATCCCTCTTCATCTAAACATCCTCTTATTTGCGATAATCAGGTAATACTGCTATTATCTAATTAATACCCTTAATCATTCTAAAATCCTTTAGGTATTTAGTTAATATTTAAATACCTTACTGTTATGCCTTGCATAACCACCCCATTTTGATTTGGAACAAAATGGGTCCCCCCTTTCTCTTTTTGGTTTCTTTGCTTTTTGTTATTTTCTTTCCTCTTGGGAGTTCTCCTGTTTTCTGCCTAAGTTTTGTCTGCTAATTCTGATATGATTCTGGTCCTATCTTGGCCTTGAGTTGGTTCCCTTCTTGTTAAGTATTCAATCTAATACTCACAAGCAATGGTGTATTTCATCATGATATATTTTATGTTCTCCTGAGGGCTAATGGGGATTTTGTTTTGCAGGACTGAATCATTCATCTAAGGATATCTCTCAGGGAAGCCAACTAAAGGCATGCCTCAAATTACATCCAGTATGAAACTCCTCAAGGAAAGAGTCGGCAAGAATTTCCTCATGTCTCACCGACTAGTGATTTGGTTCTGTCCATTTGAAATCCAAAGGAGGTGTTAGAACTACATGTTTCTGATAATTTTTACATGTTGCTCATACTCACAAATTTGTCAGACAAGTCCCACCATGGGCATATCTTCCCCATATTTGGCCATATTGCACTATAAATTCCATCAAGTCTGAATACTTCACATTATGGACCCTATCCACATGAGATTATCGGGGTCTCCCTGACCCATAATGCATTCTGTTAAATATGCATCTGTGTCATCTATTGGCAAGACATTGATCATCGTCATGACAACTAGGAGTCTCCTATCGGCATGAGGGGTTTCCTTCGGAGAAAGGTCTCGGTGAGATCTTCAAGTCTCACCGACTGACAGAACGAAGAAAGTATATCGGCGGGAGATTTTGACTTCGGGATGAAGTCTTTCCGAAAGCTTCAAGTCTCATAGACCAGCGATAAAGATGTTCATCTCGGTGAGAGACTTTTTTTCGGAGAGAAGTCTCGGCGACTATGAGAGGTCACATCGACACAGCGCAAGGGGATTCTATCGGTGGTCTTCGGTGAGAGAATCAGTATTGTCTCGGTGAAATGGCAAAGATATCACTGTAGGTCTGCCCCAAAGAAGAAGGCCCCACCAAAGGTTTCGGTTCGGTGCTAATTTTTCCTTCGACAGGAGGTTTGGCCGATAAGCATGGTGTCTTGTCGAGAGTATGGGGGATTCGGTATGACGTCTCGTCGATCAAGCGGGCTCTTACCAAAAAGAAGTCCAGCTCGATAGGATCTTGCCAAGGGGTATGAAGTCAGCGAAAGGTCTCGCCGAACGGTGGGTGTCTTACCGAAACATATGGAGCCCGACGAGAGTGAAAGAAATCGGCGAAAGGTCCTGCCGGTACAAAAGAGTTTCGGCGATAGCAGGGCAATGTCGCCAAGAGGTTTCACCGAAGGGGAAGGATTTTCTTGATAAGAGCGAGCTTGGGAAGAGTATTTGGCTTCGATATGAAGTCTCCCCGACCATAGAATGTCTTGCCTATGGAAAGGGGGGTACCCCACCGAAAGAAATGGAGCTTGGTGGAGGATTATGCCTTGGCCAAAAGGTCTTGGCGAAGAAAGAAAGTGACACCGAAACATATTGAGCTCAAGGAGAACAAGAGGAAGTCAGGGAGACTCCAAAAGATAAAGAATACTTCACCATGAGGTCACAACGATAAGCGGTAGTCTCTCCGACATGAAAAATGTGATCGCTGAAGGATCCTGAGGTTCGCTATGATATCCCACCGACTCGCGACTGTTTTGCCGATGGTTTTCATGAGATCGATAGGACTTCTACAGCTCACCAAAATGTTTTTCCAACTATCTATTGTCATACCGATGGTTGATAAAAGTGATAATCACATCGGGGAGACATGATGAGTGTCTCACCGACATACGATTCAATATGAACCACTTTTGACTACCAAGGAATCCTGCGTGGCCTCTGTTCCTCCAATCAGAAGAAGATGACCTATTGACCGATTGACCATCCCTGTGTGAGAAGACCAACAGAGTGCAAGCGAGATGGATCCATTCTGAGATCAGGGAGGCGATGGATTGGCTCAGATGGTGCAAAGATCTACAGGGAGGCTCGATGGTGCTTCCAGAAGGTGGTCATCGTGCAGAGGAGTCCAGAACATGAAGGAGGCTGAATGACGAAGTAGCCATGACTCACAGGGACAACTGTAGTAACTACTAGTAGAGGCATATTGGTATTAATGGTGATATTCTGGAGCATTCAAGGCGACCTTGGTGGAGTTCAAAGATTGACACGGAGACATAAGAGTAAATGTTGCAGTTACGAAAGATCTGAAGGCCTCTCTCGAGGTCAGCTAGTCATCAACATGGATAGCAGGGCTTCCCATTGAATGCATTGTTGAATCTCTTCAGAAAGATTTGAAAGCCAACTTTCCTGGAAGGAGATATTTTGTAAAACCCTAATGCAGAGGGATAGCGCATTCTTTTGGTACACTCTGTATATATATGGCATTCTTGCCTCTTTGTAAATATTGGAACTTGTAGTTAAGAAAATAGGAACAAATTTAGATACATAGAAGTTAGCAGAAATACAAGAGAGAGAACTGCATCCTGATTCTTTGTAATAGGATCCTCTTTTGTCTTCTTAGTTGCCAGTAAGATTCAGTAGGAACCAGTAATGTATTTTCCAAGTTCTCTTAGTGTAGTTGGAAACAATCTGGAGACACAGATTCTCTGTACATTGGTGATTGTGCCAACTTTGTAAATATTGCTTATCTGTTTCACTAATAGTAGAAGCAATCAGAGTTTAATCTACTTCATGTTGTGTTCCTGAATGATATTTGTCTTAAGTTGATCATTTGATTTGTGAAGTCTTCAAGGAGTGAAATGTAATTTTGTGTTTCATTTAAATAGTAACTTAAAATCTGATTATTTGAATTAGCACTGTGAATGAAAGAGGCTATGTGTCAATCACAAGTTTACTTTGTTCTGCAGTTTTAGTTTACAAATCCTTGAAGCTAACAAATCTGGTTAAAGTTGGATAAATTATTGTTCTTTTCTATTCCAAAGCCTTGATCTATCTTTTTATATTTCTTTAAAAACCCCTGGTTAGATTAGGTTTTATTTCATGTTTGATCTTAGAACAATCCAGAAGCTGAACACTAGCAGGCCCCTTGAATATTACTGTTACATTGACCAATTGAGCAACATCAACATAGTTGAGAACCAACTACAAATACCTTGGGAGCTAATACATCCATGTGTTTTCTTCCTCTTTCAGGAGAAATATAATAGCAATATTCTGTTTGCATGTTGTTGTGCCAAAACACATGTCAACAGGAACTGGCGCTAGAAGGAGGGCCTAGAAGGGAAAACTGGATAAAACTGGGTTTTTCCCCCATAAAGGCCCCACAGAGTTCTTCGATCAACTAAAAATTCATCGCCCTTCATAGAACTCAAGACCCCAACAAGACATAAGAGTCATAAGACTGGCTCAACTATCATACCACCCTTATCAACTCCGCTCACTCCACTAGGCTTTTCACCAATACCCCAGTGGATACCTATCAATCCACCATCCAATCCATCTTAGTTGTCATCACAGCAGGTTCAACCTATTCAACAGCTGGCTCAACCACCACCACCCCCACCAATGGCATTCTTTCAGAATAATCCCTCTCCATTGGGGACTATTCCTGGAAGTTTTCATGACATGCGTAAGAACCTTGAGAAATTCTGTCCCAAGTACTTTCATGGTGAATCACGAAGTGCTGAGGAGCACATACAAGCTTTCAAGGATGCTTGTACTAGAGATCAGGTAGCCCACCATGATGTGGTTTGTAGGTTATTCCCTTACTCCTTAGGGGACATGGCATACAATTGGTACCTTAATCTTCCTCAAGGTTCCATTCTGACCTGGACACATTTGGAAAATGCCTTTATCAATCAGTTCAAGGTTTATGTGGATCCAACTCTTTTATACCACCAATTTGCTACCATCAGGAAAGAGCCATGTGAATCCTTGCCCCTGTTCAATACTAGATTTCAGTGAATGTATAGGAGATTGCAAGATCCCTATCTAGTTATTGAGGATAGTGTCATCCAAGCATACTTTAGGGTTATAGACCCTTTGCTAGGTTTGTTCCTGCAAAGGACTTACCAACCAGCTGAAATTGATTCTCTATCCAAAGTTTATCATCTAGCTATCAAACTGCAGCAACAAATCAGTTCTCAACAAGGAAGCTTGGGGGGAGGTTTCCCTTCAATAGGATATCAAATGCATAGCCCAACTCCTCTATTCATTACTGTCTCGGGAATGTCTCCTTCACACTATGGACCCATGTCTGAATTGCAAACCCAACTATCTGTCCCATTCTTTGCTACTGGAACTTCTGATCCCCTTCAGCAATCACAGCTCCCTCAAAGTTCCCATGGTCATCTTGACCAAATTAGAACACCAAGTCATGGTGGTCAGCCACTTGTTGCTAAGAATATGGAAAATGAAAAGACAACTTAGCTTACAAATGAGGTAGAAACCTTGAAGAAAACGTTGTCCCAAGTTACAAATGACATGGTTCAACTTCAATTGAACCCCGTTCAAAGCCAAGGTAATTACCCCAATCAAAACAACAATTAGGGTACTTATTAGAGTAATAACAATTACAACCAAAGGGGTTATTAGGGCCAAAATTCCTCTAACCAGGGCTATCAAAATCGGAATAGAGGATACAACCAAAGGAAAAATAACAACAGACAGTGGAATATAGGGGCCAATAATGGGGGAGTTTGTCATAACTATCAAGCAAATGAGGAAAGATCACATACTGCAAACGTGGCCGATCTCAACTTCATGACCAATTGGTGCAGGCTGCATGATACTACGACCCATTCTGAGGTAAACTTCCCTCAGATGGAGAAATTGGTCAAGATGGCACACAAAGATGCCCACACATTCCAGGGGAATTCAAACAAAGGAGGTGACTTAGTAGATACTGCAATGACTTATGACCTCTTTGAAGAAGAGCCCTCATTCCCAATGCAAAGTGAGAATGAACCAGAGGAAGATTCATATGATGCCCAAGCATTTTAGTCAAAAAGAAGACACTTCCTGAGAAATCAAAGTAAGGGGCCATTCACTACATCAACACCCCCTAATCACATGGTGCCTCCAAATCAAGGTGCTGATAATAATCCTCCTCCACCAAAAGGCCCGCCTGACTTCCACAACAAGGGTAATTCCTTCAGTGTTTTCAAAGGTAGTCCGAGTTGTAATACATAATTTGACATTGTTTCTGAGATGCAAAAACATAAAAATTCTTTGTCATATTTTGACATCTTAAAGTGGTGCCCTGTCCAAAGGGAGATAGTGCAGGCTTTGGAGCAAGCTGACAAGTCAATAGAAAAGGGAAAGGTGGCACCTGCTAGGGACGTGAATGCAACCTTATATAGAAACAAGGTAGGTACTCCGCCATTCCTTTTGAGTTTAATAATTTCTCGGAAGAACCTACACAATTGTCTGTTGGATTTAGGGGCTTCGGGCAATGTTATGCCATTTTCCATATGTAAGAATTTGGGATTGAACCCCATTCAGAAAAATAAGGTCATTCAACTTGAGAAGACAAAGGTTAATCTGGTAGGAGAATTAAGGAACATACATGTGCAAGTAGGATCAGACCCCAGGGTTCAAACCGGCATAGACATTCAAGTAGCAGACTTTCCTGAGACCTATGGCATGCTACTGAGCAGAGATTTGATGAAAAGTCTAGGGGGATATCTTTCCCTTGACTTTTCACATATGTGGCTGCCATGGAGAGGGATTCCTCCTCAGATTAGGATTGAAAGTGAGCCTCGCCTCAAGCATATCATCACTGAGTATGATTGTCCCAATGAGGTAGCTTACTTTGAGACTGAGATGGGGGTTTATAAAAGAGAAGAAATTCTAACCTTCTCGGTTCTCAATTCCAAAGACATGTCAATATAGAAACTCCCTGAACCCACGATTGATGAAAATCAATAGGCCTTGATTAGAAAGCTGCAACAAGATCTGCTAGTCTTGGGAGATGGTGTAGATCTGCAAAGTCTCCTACTCCCTAATTGGTGCAGGGTACACTACCAAAGCCATTTTGAATTGGCTTGTCAACCCTGCATTGAAATTTTGAATCATATTTCCCAAGCTGAGGATGCTAGCTCGAGTCACCCTGAGACCATTGTAAACCGCTTCTCATTTGAAGCCAAGGAAGCAACCATATTAACCAGAGATAGGGTTCTTTCAGAGGAGATTCCTTCTCAAATCGAACTTGACTCAGTTACCTTTCCAAGCCAACATGTTTATGTGGAACAGTCCCAAGGTTCGTTTGTCACCCCTACACTCACAAATATACCAAAACCCAAGGGGTTAACCAAAGACACAGGTGGCTATCAGAAAGATAGCCATAGGTCAGATGATATAAATAATCAGGAATTGGAGAGTGTATCTAAAGAACTTATAGAGCATCCTTTCCATATACCTGATGCAAAAGATCAAGCAGCCCCAATTGTGACTCATCTAATTCAAGCACCCATAACAACTTCAAAAGGACCAACCCTAGTTCACGATCAACTATGGACCCTCACATTTGATGGATCCAAATCTAAAACAGGCAGTAGTGTTGGAATTGTACTAACCAACCCTAAAGGGAAAAAATTCTTTGCTTCTTACATGTTGCAATTTGGATGTACTAACAACGTAGCAGAGTATGAAGCTTTGGCACAAGGATTGATGTTTTCTCATAAGAAGGTCACTGCCTTGATGGTCAGGGGAGATTCAAAAATTGTTATCAGGCAGGTGCGCAACCAATATACGTGTCACAACAAAAGGCTGGCAGCATATAGAAATCGGGTATGGAACCTGATTGAGGACTTTGATGCCTTTGGGATTAACTTAATCCCTAGAGAAGAAAATCAGATAGCTGATTCATTGCTTGTTGCTGCAAGTACCCTGGAACCTATGCAAGGTTCCAAGCTCAAGAAATTCTTGGTGGAATTAATTTCCACCCCTGCAGTTCCTGACAACATCACGAAATTTCAAGTCTTTGATGATGATCGACATATTCTGGCTTTCTTAGCAAGCTCATATGTTTTTGAGGGGAAAATTATTGATGAATCCTACAGAGATCAAGGGGATTGGGGCCTTGAAGAATGTGATACAGAAGGAGTCCTTAATCTAAAAGGTAATAACATTCCCAAGGGAATGGTTGCTTTAGAAAGGATTTTTGATTCCGACCCAAGGGCTCGAGAGAAGATATCAGCTGAAGAGAAGGGAGGAGAATATGAAACAGTTAGCCTAGCCGATTCTGGCCCTGAAAGGAATGTCTACATAGGGAAGGCCTACCTTGAAGCAATCAGGAAAGACATATTGAAGGCACTTAAGAAAGACATTTCTGCCATTGCTTGGGGATATGAAGACCTAAAGACGTTTGATGCTACTCTAATGACTCATACTATTCCCCTGAAACCTGAAGCTAAGCCATTTCGACAAAAACAACGCCCTGTCAATGCTTTGATTGAGCTGCTGATCCTTAAGGAAGTTTAGAAATTTCTTTCTACAAGGATAATCTTCCATGTGCGCCATTCAACCTGGGTGGCTAACTTAGTCCCAGTTGATAAGAAAAACGGGGAGATCAGGCTATGTGTCGACTTTAGAAATTTGAATAGAGCCTCAGAAAAGGATAACTACCCACTCCCTTCTCTGGATGAAGTGTTGCAAATAGTCAATGGATCTCAGATGATATCCTTCCTGGATGGTTATTCTGGATATAATCAGGTAATGGTCGACTGTGGAGACAAAATGAAGACAACCTTCACTACAAAGTGGGGAACATTCACGTATAGGAGGATGCCATTTAGTCTGATAAATGCTAGAGCAACTTTCCAGCTCGCCATGGACATAGCTTTCAAGGATCTAATCGGTAAGTGCATCATTGTCTATATGGACGACCTAACAGTGTTATCCAAGGACCAATTGAATCATGCTGCAGACTTAGCCAAAGTTCTTGAGAGATGCATTTGGTATGGCGTCTCCTTGAATCCTAGAAAGTGCATGTTTGGAGTTTCAGAGGGCAAGCTTTTGGGACATGTGATCTCTGAAAGAGGAATATCAATCGACCCAGATCGAGTTGAGTCCATTCTGAAGATCACTAGGCCAGGAAGCAAGAAAGAAATGAGGTCTTTCTTCGGGAAGATCAACTTTGTAAGAAAATTTATCACAGGATTTGCAGAGATTGTAAAGCTACTAAACAAAATCATGAAAAAGGATGCCAAAATAGAGTGGATTGAGGAGGCAAAGGCCACATTTACGCAAGTCAAGCGATCCATTTCAGAAGCACTCGTGCTCACCACCCTTGACTATTTAAGACCGTTTTACATCTATTCTTTTTCCTCTAAGCACTCGTGCGCAGCCATCCTAACCCAACGAAGAGAAGAGGCAAAGGAGAGACCAATTGCGTTTATGAGCTCTCCGTTCAAAAACATGGAAATCAAATACCCACCTTTGGAGAAGCAAGCTTTTGTGTTGGTTTGGGCTGTCAAGAAGTTCCGACATTATATTCTCCGAAGCCAAATCGTTGCTGTAGTTCCTGATGCAGCTGTGAAGTCCCTACTCATGCAGAAAGAGCTGGGAGAAAGGAGAGGCAAGTGGATGGCCATCCTGCAAGAGTTCAACTTGGAGATACACCCTATGAAACTAGTCAGGGGTACAGGCTTGTCTCAGTCCATGGAAAACACTGGCGACAACATCATCTGTCAACAATACACAACCCAGTCCTTCTCCAACGATCCCTGGTATGCTGATATCATCTATTTTATGCTCAACAATCGATGTCCAGAGGGGATGAATGCAACTCAAAGGAGAGGCCTAAGACTCAAGAGTTCTCATTACATGCTCAAAGGAGGGTTGCTATACAGGAGGAATTTCGAAGGAGTATACCTGAGATGCCTTGATCATCAAGATGCTAAACATGTGATCTCTGAGTTTCATGGGAAACATGGCACAAGTCATGGGTCTGCAGATTATTTGGCACACCAGATCCTCTGATATGGTTATTACTGGCCTTGTGTATTCAAAGATTCCCATCAGCATGTGAGGAAATGTCACATCTGTTAGATTTCTGCACCAAGGGAATGCCATTTAACCATTCCTTTGCAACCCGTTTACGAGGTAAGGCCATTTGCCCAATGGGCACTGGATTTCATCGGGGTAATTAACCCAAACTCCTCTGTAGGACACAAGTTTATTTTGACAGCTACTGACTACTGTAAAAGGTGGAAAGAAGCTATACCCTACAAGAACAACACAACAGAGGTAGTGATCAAGTTCCTCACCGAGTGCATCACTACAAGGTTTGGGGTACCCTTCGCTCTGGTATGTGACAATGGCTCTGCTTTTTCTTCTGCTGAATTCATTTCATGGGTATATGATCACAAAATTGTTTTAAAATACTCTTCAAATTATTACCCACAAGGCAATGGAGTTGCCGAATCAACAAATAAGAATCTTCTAGGGGTAATAAAAAGACTGTTAGAACACAACCCTAGGGACTGACATACTCAGCTGAGATTTGCATTATGGTCAGATAGGACTAGGATTAAGGCCGCTCTAAAGACTTCACCATTCAAGCTAGTATATGGCCAAGAGCCTGTCTTTCCTATCCATCTACAAATACCTATCCTTGAGTTCATGCAAAAATTCTACTCTAGTGACAGTAGGATAGAAATCATATTAGCTGCTTTGTTAAAATTAGAAAAATAGAGAGATGCTGCTTTGCAACAATTTTTCAACCACCAGGCTATTGTCAAATGTTGGTTTGAAAAAAGAGATAATATCAAGGCCTTTAGGATATCAGACCTAGTGCTATTATGGGACAAAGCCAGTGAAAAGAAGGGAAGTCACCAGAAGTTTGACAAACTTTGGCTAGGTCCTTATCAGATTGCTGAGATCCTAGGGGAAAATGCTTTCAGACTGAGTAGCTTAACTGGAGAACCTGTTCCCTTGCCTGTTAATGGGCAGTTTCTTAAGCACTATTTTGGGTCGTAAAGCATGCTAATGCTGTGCTTGCTATTCTTTATATAAATAATTTGTTTATTCTGTCTCTTATTTGTAGATAATTTACATTTATGTAAATAGTTTCTGTGTTTTTGCTTGTAAATAATCTGCTACTCTTTGTGTAAGTAATTTGCTACCTGTTTGTTTGTCTTTCTATTTTCCTTGTTTTGTGGTTTTGTTTTGTTTTGTTCTTTGGGGTTGATCTGTCCTTTCCATCTGAAACTGTGGGTTGTTATCTAAAGTATACTATGGTCACAAGGAGAAAAATGGTTTAGGTATTTTTAGGTTGTCTGGTTGGAAGATTTTGTCCTAAACTCTTTGTTTCATGTCCATTGTCAATAAAGGTTGTGGAAGGTCTTGAAAGCAAGGTGCCAAGTAAATAGCTTTCGTTAGCTCCTCTAAATCTGCCACAAATCATTAAGACCATCTCCTTTGTATCGGTATATTTTTCCTAGGGTGATAGTGTTGTAAGATTTGAGTGAAAAATCCAATCTCCCAAGTGCTGTTATGAGGTCCATGGTAGTTTTCAACCCAGATCAGATGTTAAACATCTGACATATTGAAAAAGAATTATATAAAATATCTGAAACTCTATGAAAAATAGAAAAAAAGAGAGAAAAGAAAAGAATTATCTAAAGAGAAAAGGGATTCAATATGAATGGGTGATTCCAGTATCTCTACCAGGGCTATGGACGCCTGGCTGACAGTAGAGCAATGCTGTGAGAAAACCAGAGGTATCTCCATCGGGGCTATGGACGCCTGACTGGTAGTGGAGAAATGCCCGAGATATAATGGCACAAAAGGAAATCAACTCATGTAGTTCAAATCTTCCACATTGTTGTTGAAAAGATGAAGAAAACTTTATGAAAGGATGATGCACAATCAATCACACACATAGATTCTGAGGTAACCATTGATTGATTTACATTTGAGATTTTAACTCAACCTTGCTTGTTATAACTAACCCAACTAGAGTTGTGATATTCATGAACCAGGAGTTCTGGGTAGCTGAATCCTTCAGATTCTTGAAAATGGTTAAACCATTTTCCCAGCCGAGTCGCCATTTGTTATGCCTTGCATAACCACCCCATTTTAATTTGGAACAAAATGGGTCCCCCCTTTCTCTTTTTGGTTTCTTTACTTTTTGTTATTTTCTTTCCTCTTGGGAGTTCTTCTATTTTCTGCCTAAGTTTTGTCTGCTAATTCTGATATGATTCTGGTCCTATCTTGGCCTTGAGTTGGTTCCCTTCTTGTTAAGTATTCAATGAAATAATCACAAGCAATGGTGTATTTCATCATGATATATTTTATGTTCTCCTGAGGGCTAATGGGATTTTGTTTTGCAGGACTGAATCATTCATCTGAGGATATCTCTCAGGGAAGCCAACTAAAGACATGCCTCAAATTACATCCAGTATGAAACTCCTCAAGGAAAGAGTCGGCAAGAATTTCCTCATGTCTCACCGATTGGTGATTTGGTTCTGTCCATTTGAAATCCAAAGGAGGTGTTAGAACTACATGTTTCTGATGATTTTTACATGTTTCTCATACTCACAAATTTGTCAGACAAGTCCCACCATGGGAATATCTTCCCCATATTTGGCCATATTGCACTATAAATTCCATCAAGTCTGAATACTTCACATTATGGACCCTATCGACATGAGATTATTAGGGTCTCCCCGACCCATAATGCATTCTGTTAAATATGCATCTATGTCATTTATCGGCAAGACATTGATCATCGTCATAGTGACTAGGAGTCTCCTATCGGCATGAGGGGTTTCCTTCGGAGAAAGGTCTCGGTGAGATCTTCAAGTCTCACGGACTGACAACACGAAGAAAGTATATCGGCGGGAGATTTTGACTTTGGGATGAAGTCTTGCTGAAAGCTTCAAGTCTCACCGACTAGCGATAAAGATGTTCATCTCGGTGAGAGACCTTTCTTCGGAGAGAAGTCTCGGCGACTATGAGAGGTCACACCGACACAGCGCAAGGGGATTCTATCGGTGGTCTTCAGTGAGAGAATCAGTATTGTCTCAGTGACATGGCAGAGATATCGCCGTAGGTCTACCCAAAAGAAGAAGGCCCCACCAAAGGTTTCGGTTTGGCACTAATTTTTCCTTCGGTAGGAGGTCTAGCCGATAAGCATGGTGTCTCACCAAGAGTACAGGGGATTCAGTATGATGTCTCATCGATCAAGCAGGCTCTTACCGAAAAGAAGTTCAGCTCGATAGGATCTTGCCGAGGGGTATGAAGTCGGTGAAAGGTCTCACCGAATGGTGGGTGTCTTACCAAAACATATGGAGCTAGACGAGAGTGAAAGAAATTGGCGAAAGTTCCTGCTGATACAAAAGAGTCTCGACGACAACAGGGCAATGTCGCCAAGAGGTTTCACAGAAGGGGAAGGCTTTTCCTGATAAGAGCGAGCTCGGGAAGAGTATTTGGGTTCGATATGAAGTCTCCCCGACCATAGAATGTCCTGCCGACAGAAAGGGGGGGACCCCACCGAAAGAAATGGAGCTCAGCAGAGGATTATGCCTTCGCCAAAAGGTCTTGGCGAAGAAAGAAAGTCACACTGAAACATATTGAGCTCGAGGAGAACAAGAGGAAGTCAGGGAGACTCCAAAAGATAAAGAATACTTCGCAATGAGGTCACAGCGACAAGCGGTAGTCTCTTCGACATGAAAAATGTGATCGCTGAAGGATCCTAAGGTTTGCTATGATATCCCACTGACTGGTGAAAATTTTTCCGATGGTTTTCACGAGATCGATATGACTTCTATAGCTTGGCGAAACATTTTTTCGATTGTCTATTGTCATACCGATGGTTGATAAAAGTGATAATTGCATCGGGGAGACACAATGAGTGTCTCACCGACATGCAATTCAATACGAACCACTTTTGACTGCCAAGGAATCCTACCTGGCCTCTGTTCCTCCAATCAGAAGAAGATGACTTATTGACTGATTGACCATCCCTCTGTAAGAAGACCAACATAGTGCAAGTGAGATGGATCCATTCTGAGATCAGGGAGGCGATGGATCGGCTCGAACGGTGCAAAGATCTACAGG
This sequence comes from Sequoia sempervirens, assembly GCA_007258455.2. Classification (NCBI taxonomy): domain Eukaryota; kingdom Viridiplantae; phylum Streptophyta; class Pinopsida; order Cupressales; family Cupressaceae; genus Sequoia; species Sequoia sempervirens. Next base: position 18,400 of record VDFB02295408.1, on the reverse strand, counting down.
GAGGACCGATGGTGCTTCCAGAAGGTGGTCAGCGTGTAGAGGAGTCCAAAACATGAAGGAGGCTGAATGACGACGTAGCCATAACTCACAGGGACAACTATAGTAACCACTAGAAGAGGCAGATTGGTATTAATGGTGATATTCTAGAGCATTCAAGGCGACCCCGGTGGAGTTCAAAGATCGACACGAAGACAGAAGAGTAAATGCTGTAGTTACGAAAGATCTGAAGGCCTCTCTCGAGGTCATGCCGTCATCAACATGGATATCAGGGCTTCCCATTGAATGTAGTGTTGACTCTCTTCAAAAAGATCTAAAAGCTGACTCTCCTGGAAGCAAATATTTTGTAAAACCCTAATGCAGAGGGACATCGCATTCTTTTGGTACACTCTGTATATATATGGCATTCTTGCCTCTTTGTAAAGGTTGGAACTTGTAGTTAAGAAAATAGGGACAAAGTTAGATACATAGAAGTTAGCTAAAATACAAGAGAGAGAACTGCATCCTGATTCTTTATAATAGGATACTCTTTTGTCTTCTTAGTTGGCAGTAAGATTCAGTAGGAACCAGTAATGTCTTTTCCAAGTTCTCTTAGTGTAGTTGGAAACAATCTGGAGACACAAATTCTCTGTACACTGGTGATTGTGCCAGCTTTGTAAATATTAATTATCTGTTTCACTAACAGTAGAAGCAATTAGAGTTTAATCTACTTCATGTTGTGTTCCTGAATGATATTTGTCTTAAGTTGATCATTTGATTTGTGAAGTCTTCAAGGAGTGAAATGTTATTTTGTGTTTCATTTAAATAGTAACTTAAAATCTGATTATTTGAATTAGCACTGTGAATGAAAGAGGCTATGTGTCAATCACAAATTTACGTTGTTCTGCAGTTTTAGTTTACAAATCCTTGAAGCTAACAAATTTGGTTAAAGTGAGATAAATTGTTGTTCTTTTCTGTTCCAAAGCCCTAATCTATCTTTTTATATTTCTTTAAAAACCCCTAGTTAGGTTAGGTTTTATTTCATGTTTGATCTTAGAACAATCCAGAAGCTCAACACCAGCAGGCCCCTTGAATATTACTATTACATTGACCAATTGAGCAACATCAGCACAGTTGAGAACCAACTACAAAGACCTTGGGAGCTAAGACATCTATGTGTTGACTTTCTCTTTCAGGAGAAACATAATACAAATATTCTGTTTGCATGTTGCTGTGCTAAAACACACATCAACACTTACCCTCTTCAATCCCCCTTTCATCAAATGAATTAAATAAATATGACATTTATTTAATTCCTCACATGTCACATCCTTTTTCTTAATCCTAATCTACCTCCTGATTTCATCATTAGAGATGTGCACATGTATAATCCTTGATTAGGATGTGTTACATCCTCCAACTTTTGTAAGTTGGATTCTAATCTTCCTTAACCACTAATTATCTTCTAATCACTGATCAATTAAGCCTAATAAGTACCTTGGTCAACTCTCCCCATCCCCCAAGGAATTTTTAATTCATTTTTATCCTTCCAAGACTCTCTTTATTTCCATGCAAAGTTCTAGAATCCTTTGACTTGTCACATCAACCACATGTGCCAAGGTATTCTAGAACCTTTGACTTGTCACATTAGTCAAATGTGGGTAAGTACTTACCTTTTAAAAGACCTTGTATTATCCAAGGTACTTCTCACCTCCCTTTTTGGGAACCTTGTCTTATTCACAAGATCTCCCAATCATGTGAATTTTAAATTCATTTTTATTTATACAAGATTCTCCTCTTCCCCATGTGATCAGTAAGAGGTCACATCATCCTTATTCCAAGGTACTTACGAGAAAATTCCCATCACATGTCACCTTCCACCTCATGTGTCCTTGTGACACATCATCTGCCACATGGAAAGAGTTGAGGGCTTGCGAGTCCTCTACTCACCACAACCCTTCATCTTGCCCATGTTGGCAAGATCTCAACTATCCATCCTTCTAGGGTTTCTCTCTATAAAATGAAATATTTTTCTTTCATTCTCTCATTAACAACACATTCTCATTCAACAACTTCATCTCTCAAGCTCAAGCATTCAACTAACTCTCTCAAGCTCAACCATCCACCATTACTACACATTCAAGCTTTCATTCCATCCATTTGGTTCTTCTCAACTATCCACATCCACCATTTGAATACTCATCAAACCTTCATCATTTTGAATCCACTTTCATCTATTTTTCCATTGAAGGAGAATACACATTATCAACTATCAAGGGCCAACCAAAGATCAACTCAAGACAAGGTAAAAATCTGCTTTTTATTATCTTTCTTTGTTTTGAGTTCAACTAGGCTAATTGTGAGGTGTTAGTGTTCTTTTGATTTATTTTTGCACCTTGTTTTGCATCTTTTAGAGTAGGTTAACAACATTGGTTCACATTTCTGGCATGCACAGTGGAACCCACATATGGGTCCCTATCTTTTATGTTTTCTATTGATTAAGTTTTTGTAGGTTCAGGTTGCTGACAAGCAACCCCACCCACAGTTGGGAAAAATTTCCCTTACAAAGGGGTGAACCTTCCCTAGGAGGGGTGAACCTTCCCCAACTTGGGTGAACGTACCCTCAACAGAGGTGAACCTGCCTTGCAGGGTCACCCATCTAAGCACTAGACAATTTCTGCTAGCTTCTGACTTTAGTTCTACAGAGGAAAAAAATACCCTTACAGAGGGGTGAACCTACCCTGGTAGGGGTGAACCTACCCCTGTAGAGGGGTGAACTAGCTCTAGGAGGGGTGAGCCTGCCCAAAATAGGAGCTTCTGCAAGGTAAAACAATAGTTTACAACTCAGTTTTTGTCCTTTTCTTCATTGTTTTTTGTAGAGGGGTGAACTTTCCCTTAAAAAAGGGTGAACCTTCCCTAGGAGGGGTGAACCTGCCCTTATAGAGGGGAGAACCTGCCCAAAACAAAGCTTTTCGTGAGTTAAAACAGTCATTTCAACTTCATTTTCGCTTCCATTTTTTATCATTTTCATATTCTAACTCCATAACATCATTTTTTTGTGAGTGTGTTTATGTTTTGATAACATTCATGCAACTTATTTCATGCTTGACGAAGAACGGAGAAAAAAACAACTAACGTTTTTCTTGCAGGACGATCAATTTTTCTAGTTTGTTTATCGTTTTCCTTATCATTTTCATTGATTAATATAGGAAAATAGTCTAATTAGGGGGATTCAACTCATTTCTTGTCGTGCCTATAAGTTCATTATGTTATCCAAGGGGGCACTACTTTGTTCACACTCTCTCGTTGCACTAAATGTGAGCCTGGGGAGTAGTCAAAAATGATTAGTGCTCTCTTTCTAGTAAGACCTGCTTGGGGATTTCATCACCCCAAGGGACAATCCCAACCATGCATAACGATGGGGTATACAAAGGGGGGAGAGACAAAGCTGTACCCCAATCTAGTCATGTTTTGTCTAGTGGAGCGTTGAAACTAGGGTGGTACCTAGATAGATGTAAAGAGTTGGTTTGAGCCCTTCAGTATCTCACCGGGGTTCCCAACTCACGCCTATGATGGGATGGTGCTTATAGTTGTGCCTCATGTACCAAGAGTATATCAAGGACTCCCTATATTCATTATTCTTTCTAGATTAAGGACTATGTTGGCCATACACCTCATCACTAATCTTAGGATTATGCTGTCTATACTATCTTCTTTGTGCAAAACCAATGTGTTTCTGACCATTTTCTTGTTGTTTGCAGTGTTTTTGGTCCTTTTCCTTAGCCATTTTCATCCAAATTGAGTCTAAGTTAGCTGATAGAGGTGAACTTTCCCTCAATAGGGGCGAACCTGCCCTCTATCTTAGTCATTTTGTAACCTGTTTTTGTCTAAATTGTCAATATTTTAATTGAACAGGCGAACCTGCCCTTGCATGGGTGAACCTACCCATTGGTTTGGGAGAACCTGCCCTTAACTTGGGTGAACTTTCCCCAAATTGTGAAAACTTTCTCAAACTTGGGTGAACTTTCCCTCAAAACAACCTTTTTCACCTTCTGTTCAACCATTTCGAGCACGCGTTTGCTCGTTGTGAGCACCCGTTTGCTTGTTCTGAGTACTCATTTTCCCATTCTGAGTAGTCATCTCCCCGTTCTGAACATCCTTTCATCATACTAAGCAATCATCCCCTCATTTAGAGAAGTCACCCCCTTGTTCCGAGCGCCTGTTTACCTAATCTGAGCATCTGTTTTTGCCTATTTTTCATTGAACATGACCTATATTTGGGTGAACCTTCCCTTTAGATTGGGTGAACCTACCCTTAACTTGGGTGAACCTACCCTAAATTGGGTGAACTTTCCCTAACTTGGGTGAACCTGCCCTCCAAGCAATCAATTTTTCCTTTTGTTCAGTCAAACAACTTGTTTCAGTAGTTGGGTGAACCTGCCCCACAAAGAGGCGAACCTGCCCACAAAGGCATGAACCTACCCTTGCAGAGGGGCGAACCTACCCTAACTTGGGTGAACATGCCCTCCAAACAATCATTTTCACCTTTCGTGTCATTTCTAGCATCCATTTTCGCATTCTGTGCATTCATATCCTTGATCTGAGCAGTTGTCCCCTCATTTTGAGCACCCATTTATCTATTCTGAGCATCCATTCCCCATCCCAAACATTCATCCCCTTGATACGAGCATTCATCTCCTTGATCCAAGTAGTTTTCCTCTCGTTTTGAGTACCTGTTTACCTATTTCGAGCATCCGTTCCCCACCTATCTTTCACTAAATATCCTTGGGAAAACTTGCCCTAACTTGGGTAAACCTTCCATAACTTGGGCAAACCTTCCCCTCAAACAGTTGATTTCACCCTTTGTTCAGTTGTTTCAAGCACCCTTCGCATTTTGAGCACCAATCTTCCTATTATGAGTATCCTTTCATCCATTCTAAGAGTCAGTCTCCCCATTCAGGCATGCATTCATCCATTTCGATCAATTGTTTACTTGTTTCAAGCTTTTATTCATTCATTCTGAACATTCGTTCTCTCCATCTGAGCAATCATTCATTCATTCTGATCATCTGTTCACTTGTTTTGAGTAATCATCCATCCATTCCAAGCTTCCATCTCCTCATTCTAAGAGTCATTCATATATTCTGATCAATTGTTTACTCATTCTAAGTATTCGTTCATTCATTTTGAGCTTTCATCTCCTTGTTCTTAGAGTCATTCATCCATTCTTAGCAATTGTTTAGTCATTCTGAGTAGTCGTTCAACCCTCTCGTTCATTCGTTTACTTATTTTGAGTAATCTTTCATTCATTCCAAGCAGTCGTTTACTCGTTGTGAGTAGTCGTTCATCTATTCCAATCATCCGTTTCCCCGATCCAATAATATGTCTATCTATTCCAAGAGTCCATCCACCCATTCCAATCATCCATCTATCCATTCTGAGAGTCTATTTCAAGGGTTTGAAAGCAGAGGGGCAAACCTACCCTTCCTACAGTCATTTTGACCTTCCTTTGTTCACCCATAGTCTGCATTTCAATCCATCTACATTCTTGCAAGGTCATCTGAAGCATTTTGATACATCATCCAAAAGCATCTCTAGGTTAAGTATCCATCATCATTTTCCCCATCCAAATCCTTTGAACTTCATTTCAAAAGTTATTATCCAAATTGACCTAGGTGTTTGAATCTGATCATCATCAACAACTTCTGCTTAGGATTGTCATCCATCCTAAGTTAATCATCATTTTTGGCCCAATCAATCCACTTTCAATCTCATGGTGGATTTGGTGCTACAATCATCCATTTATCCTTTAATCTGGTCAATCAATATCCTAAGTCACCTAGGATAATCTTTGAACTTGGTTTATAACCCCTTTCATCATATTCGATCCATCATTTGATCTTATCAATCATCGATCGATCTTATCCAATCCAATCTAGTCACATCCGTAGCCAATCACCTTCGACTCTATCAATCTACTTCCATCTCAAAGCAGATTCGGTGTCATAGTCATCCTTTGATAATAAAATCTGATCAACAAAATAAATCCCATCACATCATTCAATCATCCTATTCTGAGCTTTAATCTAATCCTAATTTGAGCTTGACCTAAATCTCGATTTGAGCTTTAGTCCATTTCCATCCAAATTTTTTGATCCATCCTATCTATCCTTTGGTCATCATGAATCCTTATCCTCCATCAATAGTAATCAAGGGAAACCCTAATTACATCGACGATGATAACAAGAGTCTTTTTGATCAAGAAGTATACAATATAGACCCCCTTGACACTATCATCGCTAGTAAGCTTTCTCCACCTGCTTTCCACAATCCAATCACCCCTTCAAGCTATCCCATTATGTCTTCATCCATGCCTAATTATGATCCTTCTACTACCTTTGACAAGGGATCTCCAGTATCTTCCGCATTCGCATATTCTTCATGTCCTTCATCTACGCCATCCTCTTATCTGATACTCACATCTTCTTATCCTAATATGACATCCCAATACTCCTATTACAATCCCTCATCCATGTCCCCCTATCCTAATCCTCCTTACTAGTCTGCCCATCCTAATCCAACAACCACATATTCTTATCCTAATCCATCACCCATGTCTTCCTATCCCAATCTGCCATCCCAATACCCTTACTACAATCCATCAATCATATCCTCTTATCCTAATCTAGAGTCCATGTCCCCTTATCCTAATTCACCACTCCAATATCCCTACCTTAATCCTCCATCCAATCCTAATCCTCCATATAAATCCAGTCTTACATCCAATCCCATTCCTCCATCTAACCCTAGTCCATCAATCCATAATCCTAGTCCTCCACCAATCCCTAATCCTTCATCTATTCTTATCACGCCATCTCAGCCTAGAGTATGCAAGTTTCTCACTCCAAAAGTTCTCCAAGGACTTATGACAAAGAAGACACCCCCAACTCCACATCATGAAGTTGTGGAACCATGCTATCCCAATCCATCATCCATGGTCATTAGTGATGAGACCCCTCTCCATCCAACACCTATCATTGCTGTTACCACCCCTAGCACCATTCAAACAATTGAAACCATCACCGAATCCATCGAACCCTCATCTCCTACTCGGAGAGCCCCTGAACCCATTGAGGACACCCAAATCCAATTCACTCCTCCTAGTCCTAGTATCAATAAAATCCATTCACATGAACTTCTTGAATCCCCCATCCTTCAATCTCCCCCACTTGAGGAGTCTCTTCAACACTCCGTTATCATGCCACCCACACAAGATGAGTCATGCCAAGAGCCTGATCCAAAGCATGCCAACATATCCCCTCCTCCACATCAAGATCCTGTCGTCCCATTTAGTCCATCTCAAGATCACAATCCCACATTCATTCCATCCCATGATCCCCTTGACACTCAAGATCCGATCACTCCATCGCATGAGCCCTTATTGCCTACTACCAAAAATACAGATCCTATTATATCACCTAATCCTCTCTTGATACCACCCATCCAGATGCTTCTATCCCATCATCTCCATCTCATGATCCTCCCTCGTCACCTAAACCTACTATCCCCACATCACTTCTATATCCCCTTGGTACTCTTACATTCCTCCATGGTGATCTCTTTGCAGAAGAAAAATAAAGCATATATACCACCCATCATCCTCCGCCTAATAATGGTCTCGCATCATTCTTCTAGAATAACAAAAATCCTATCATGGATCGAATGCTCAAGAACATGAACTATCAAGGAAAAGGTCTAGGCCTTCATGAGCAAGGTATTTTAGAGCCCATCCAGGCCAAAGAACAAATTTGTATGCAAGGTCTTAGACATATTTCTCAAGACTCACAATCTAAAGATGTTGGTACAACCTGTAGATGTCCTCAACAAGCCTCTTCCAAAATAAATATAGGCTCTTCCCATTGCTCCACCATATCATTTACTTGCACCCCTCCTCCATTGTATCACCTCTAAAAAACCATCCATATTCGTTCTTCATCTACTCCATCCATTTTGGGTCCTTACATCCCTCCATCCACCATCTCCCATCCTTCATCTACTCCATCCATTTTGGGTCCTTATGTCCCTCCACCCACCATCACACATCCTCCAGGTACTACGTCTATTTTGGGCCTTTCTATCCCAAAATCACCTCCTCCATCTCACCCTATTTATCCTTCTATCCATCCATCACCTATCCATGTCATCAATCATAAACATCCCACATGCATGTCCCCTAATTAGGATCAACAAAGGCACATACTCGAACATCCTCCATCCACACATAATCCCTAAAATACTATCTCCATCACTCCACATAATCCATCTCCTAACACCCATCCTATTGCTATTAAAATAACTTTGGATACCAAAGTAAAATTGCATAATTCTAAACATCCACATGAATCTAAAGTTCCTCATATCCCCTCTAAAAGACATGTTGAGGAAAAGAAAAAGAAAATCCAAAATACAAATCAAATCCATAGGCCACCAAGGTCCACCAAAGCAAAAAGTAAAACCATGTGGATCCCCAAGAAAAAAGATGCAATGCCTTCAAATGAAAAATATGTAACAATATCCAAAGTTGCTAATCCAAAAGCTACTCTTACACCCCTTCCATCTCCTAAATCTGTTTTGGGTCCTTATGTCCCAAAATTCACTATCCCATCTCCTCCACTATCCCCACATTCTTCATCCATTAATACTCCTATCATTTCACATCCACCACCATATGTGCCAATGTTGGTCCTGAACTCTTCACGCCATCACACACCTACCCCATCATTCCATCCATACACTTTCCAACATCCAATCCATTATCCTACATATCTCCCCATCAAATCCCTTTAATCCATTCTCTTGCATAATCCATTTATCCTCATAAGGTTTTACCAACATCAAATATTCACTTCACATATGGGCTCTTAATACCTCATATGGAATTTGATGCTTGAGTCCTTCATCCATATCCTTATCCACATCCCTATCCTTATCCATCTCTATCTACATGCTATCCAAAAAGTCAATTTTTTTTATAGAAAAAAGTAAAGAGAAATAATTTTTCCAATGGTGAAAATTTGGCAAACAAGCACCTTGGATAGGTACCATGATGAAAACTTGGTAAACATGCATCATGCATAAATCCCCCATCCAGTTTACTTCCACACTTGGGGGAAACTACATCCCCTTCATCTAACCTATCTTACATGTCCTACCTATCATATCCCATTTATCCCAACCCCTCCATCCTCCTTGTGATCTTGAATATATATAGGGGAAAAAATCTATACATGATTTGGACACCTCTTGGAATATACCCCCTTCCTCCATACACTATTGTATTCCTTTTCTACATCCATATCCCTCCCTCACCCATCTACCATATCCTCCTCCATTTATCTCCTTTATCTTCCCATTCACTCATCTTCCATCCCTCCTTCCTTCTCACACATTACCTATTTGGAGTAGGGGTATCTACTTCCTTTGTGACATAAGTCCTTGGAGACATCATCCATTGATCTTATCATCCCTTCCATCCATCCAAACAATCCTTTTCATCTCCCCATCCTTATCTTCCTACCTATCCTTATCTCCTTACCCATCTAAATAATCCCTGTCATCTTCCCATCCTTATCTTCCTATCTATCCAAACAACCCCCTCCATCTCCCTGTCTTTTTATCTCTATCCTTATCCCACCTCCTAATCCCTTGTCATTGATATCTAGCTATAGGCTACTCCCCATGCAACCCAATGCCATCTATCTCATCATTGTCACTCCTGCTTCTTTTGCACATCTTTTCAATCTCCTACCCTTTCTCATCATTCATCTATCCATTGTATCGTCATTCCGACTCATCTTTTGACACTAACTCATTTGACTACAAAATCCGACGAAAGATGTATAATTAGATGTATTGTTAGGTACTTGTGATATTTAATGTGAAAATTTCAATTTTTTCAAAATTATGCCTGATGTTCGTCGAAATTTCGATGATCCTAATTTTTCGTGAAAATTTTGAAAAACTTGTAAAGTCAAAATTTGGTTGACATAAATAAAAATGAGCTCAACTATTTATTGTGACAGTGTTTTGCTATACTTGCAAATTTTCTCTACTTGCGAATTTTCTATACTTGCGACAATTTGTGGAGAACTAAGAACCATTTTCTTGGGAAAAATAAAAAAAAATTCAAGAAGATATCGCCAGGTTGATGGTAGTCATTGTATTTTTCTAGAATTCATTTGTGAAGTCATATTTGTACTTCCAGGTTTGAAAATTATATTTTAAAGCAACATCTCATCATATTTCATTTTTAGACTTGTGCATTTTCAGAATTTCATTTCTAGATTTTGTTGTGCAAGTTCAATATTCTGATTTTAGGAGTCTAATGATTGGAAAGCATAGTAAAATAAGAATTTAATAAGTTATGGAATTAGAATTTTAAAGTGTTTTTTGGGGTCATTAACTTTAGGCTATCTTCTCTTTTGCAGGGGTGGTTACATGCCAATTTTTTTGGTGTAAAATATTAGAATTATTAGATTTTGTTACCTGTCTATGATTAAAAATTATTGGAGTGTGAGTTTGATATTTTTTGAAGATCTAAATATTCAAGCTTGGTAAAGAAAAATCATGTTAGATAATATTATTTTAGAAAAAAATGAAGAGACACTTGCTAGATTGAAAAGAAAGGGTGATGGGAAATGTTATTGTCCTTGCAATAATTGCAAGGGGTTAAAGACAGGAAGACTTTTAATCACAACAACTAAGAAACATTGTAGGTAGCATGGTCACGTTAAAGGGGAGCATGATTATCGTCCATTAGTAATTTGTTCATTATATGTGTTTATATTGATTGAATTTTTAAATGTTTATATCGTTTTAACATTTTTAATATATATAAAAAATCACTTAATCATGATCATGGTTTATTTGTGTCTATCATTATTATAAAGGTGGGGCACCCTAGGGCACATGATATGAATTGTCATGGCCCAAAGAATGTGGTTTTGCAAGTGGAAGAACATGGATCTATGAATATCAAAGATGAAGTTAATGATCCTATGGAAGAGGATGATCATGCGCTAGAAAACACAGTTGAAGATGATGGTACAAATAAATTGATCCATGACACATTTAGTGGCAAAACTAATCATGATGATCGAGATGACTTTGATGATGTTCATGATTTACTTTTACTTAAGAAGGCATACGAGACCCTTTATGAAGGCTCCCAAACAACTCTTCTCTCTATTGTATTGTTGTTGGTGAATTTGAAGGTTATGAATGGTTTATCCAACATAGCAATCTCATAGATGTTAAGGTATGTCATATATGTCATCTTTTTTCATCTATTTTAATTGTTGTTAGTTCATCACTACTAAATAAAAGATGAAATATGTACCATTAATATTCTTTATATTAATTTTTTTTTGTTGTTGTAGATTGATTGGTGAATTTTTGTTACCACCATCAAATATTTTACCTCACTCATACCAAGATTTATCTTGCATTATGAAAGATATTGGAAAGGAGTATCAAGCAATAGATGCATGTCCCAATGATCATATTATATATCATAAACAACATGAATTTGTAACAAAATGCCTAGAATTCCATATCAGTAGATATCAAACATATCAACTAACAAAAAAGGTTTCTTGCAAGGTTCTTCGTTATATTCCCATTATTCCATGTATGCAATGATTATTTAGGTGCGAAAGCTTAGCACAATTTATGGATTAGCATGCACAAAATAGAAGTGGAGATGACAATTTTTGAATGCTTGTGGATGGTTCTGTATTTAGGGACATGGAGGAAAAATGGCCACACTTTAAAGAAGAACCTCGTAATCTTAGGCTTTCATTGGCAGCGAACGATGTCAATCCATTTGGAGAGCTGAGATCTATTTACTTAGTGTGGCCTATTTTTGTTATCAACAATAACATTCCTCCATGGATGTCAATAAAGAGGGAGCACATAGTGTTGGCAATGATTGTTCCAGGAATTTTTTTACATCAATTTTCTTTAATGTAGTAGCATCTCATTTGTCTTATTTGTTGCATAATGACTTATATTTTTTTCATTTAATAGTCATGCACATTAATTTATATATATTGCAGTAAAATGGTTATAATAATTATGTAATGTTTATGTTCATTCAACTAGGTAAGTGCCAATTTAAAGATATGAATGTATATATCGAGCCTCTTATCGACGAGTTACTAAAGTTATGGAATTGCGTCACTATGTATGACGTCTCTAGACCAGTAGGACAAAGACAATTTCAATTCCATGCAATGCTTGTATGGACAATTCATGATGCCCTAGGGATAACACATTTTTGTGATATGTTATAACGTTTGACTGCACTTTAACAATATTTAATTTTATGAAGTAGATATCATGCATATTTTTTAAATAATCTATTCATTATATATAATAATAAAAATTGACATATTTAATCCAATTATATATGATCTTGTAGGTCTTCAAACAAAGGGAAAATTTGCATGTCCAATTTGTGGTCCAAAGATGAAATCTCGTCATTCAACAAGTTTAGGAAAGTAGGTTTTTGATGAGTATAGGCACTTCCTCCACATAAATCATAAGTATTGAACTACTGAAAAACATCTTTTCAATGGGAAAGAAGAGACTACATCAAAACCACGAAGAATGACACCTCACCTATGAAAGTTGGAATATAATAGAATTAATCATCAAGGTTATACATTAGATCATATTGTTTATCTATCATATATGATATGTTTGGAATTTATATTTTTATATTTTATTTTTTTTACTCATGTTGTAGTTGACAATGATAGTCGCTGTTAATTTGTTTAACTTATATGCTTCATGAAGGTCATCAAGGAATTAATGGCTAGCTTCCATAGGGATTGAAAAGTTATCCCAGACAATTTAGTAGGTTGCCCTACTATGAGTAGCTACAAATTGTGCATTTGTTTGATACAATGCATATCAAAAAGAATATAATAAAAACACTATGAAAATAATTGGATGGAAGGCATGACAAAGAAAAAAATGTCAAAATTTGTTGTGACATTCAGGAAGCCAATCATGCAATAAAAAATTTCATTCAATTAAATAGTGATGGAGACCAAATTAATATAAGTTCCCTTCCTTGGTTATTAACGGAGCAACAAAGCAATGCTATAAAAGAAGTCATACGAAAAATTCGATTTCCCACAGGATTTGCTGTGAACATAAACAATATCATAACAAAGAAAGGTGAATTTTGGTCAAGGATGAAAACACATGATTGGCATACCTTCATTAAGGTAATTATTCTAGTATATTATATATATATTTGTATATTGCATGTAATTTTTAGTGTATTATGTTTACTACTTCTGGAAAAATAATGAAAAGATCATTTTATAATTATTGCAGTATGTTCTACCTCTATCTCTACCAGAAAACTTCGACAACAATGTCAAACAAGTTATAGATGATCTTGGAAAATACATGAGGTAAGTAGCGATATTTGTTCAATTTGTTGTATAGATCTTATAATTTCCATTTTTTTACTTGTTATGTAATATATTGTATATTTTTGTTAAATCTCATTAATATATTTGTGCCTTGTATCACTTGTAGATGGCTGTCATCTAAAAGAATCCATAAAGACGATATAAATTATTGGAAGAGAAAAATTTCTCGTCTAATGTGTGAAATGCAAAAGTGTCTACCTTCAAAATTTTTCAATGCACAAGAACACTACCTCATACACCAAGTTGAGGAGACTGAATTGTGTGGACTTGTACACACAAGGTCAATGTGGATGGTTGAGAGGCACTTGAAATTTTTGAAGGCTTTGGTTAGACAAATAGCACATCTTGAGGGTTCTATGGTGGAGGGATATATGGTATACTAGACCATAGTGTACATTACTAAATATCTTCCTAAGTTTGCAACAAAGATCCATGTAGATCACATTTAGGATCCCAACTCCATTAAAAAATTTGAAGGGGAGTACCTGATGGGGAAAGGTAGATTGAGGAAAGTGAGAGGTAATTATAAGATGGTTATGGAGATTAATTAGAATACATTTTACATTTAGTTTTTATGTATATTGTACTTATTTAATTAATAATATTCAATATACATCAATTATAAATTAAGGTCATATACCATGGTAGTTAACTAATTATACGTCATTTGTGAATTTCAAATTTTCTTGATATAGTTGGTCGAGAGTTGGATGCACTACATTTGTACGTCGTAAACAATCTTGATTAGATGACGGTATGGATTGAACGATGTCAACAATCTAGTCATGCATTAACATGGGAAGGTGTGACTTCATTGGTTAAAGAAGCTCATCGTAATGGAGATTCCAATGTTACACCAAGGGAATTTGATTTAGCATATGGTTTAAGAGGTAAACATGTACATATAAATATATTAATCACCCATATTATTTAATTATTTTCAATTATATTGATGTATATATATGTTGAGTTTTTTTTCTTTGCATACATTCGGCCAAGAATAAATATGTTTATCAATTGACGATATTGCAATAATTTTTACATGTTTGACATATTGCAGGTGAAACACCACAAGGCTATGTGGTGTAATGGTCATAAATTTTGAATCAAAAATTTGGATGACACGAAGAAAAATTATGATTCTGGGATAACTGTAGTCTTTCAAGTGACTAATGTTTCATCTAGAAGTGACATACATCCAGAAGTCTCAAAAAATTGACACTATGGGATTTTGGATGATATACTTGAGTGTGACTTTAAGTCCTTCAAACTAGTTATGTTTGTCATCCTATGGTACATGCTATGATTGAATGAAAACGATCTTGAGAGAACTGTTATTGAACATGATAATGGATTTACGATGGTTAATACAAGGTCGATCGAGTGAGCTGGAAATGAGCCCTATGTTCTTCCAAGCCATCGTGAGAATGTATTTTACTTAGAGGTTCCAAGTAAACCAAGTTGATCATTTGTTGTTAGACATGATCCAAGAGGAAGACCGATAAAGTATAATGTGGTGGAAGAAGAAGATACCAAAGAACTAGAAGATGATGTAGATAATGATTAGGATCAACAATTAGTTGATGATGTGCCTGAGAAGATGTCGAAGAAGAGGAACTAGATCATGATGATGTAGGAGTTAATGTTCATGAAGATGATATCCATGTGGATGATGACATTATCGAAACTGATTCAGATAAATATTAGGATGAAGAAGAAGATCAATGACATTGAAATGTATGAGTTATGCGATTATATTATCTACTTGATATTTATTTCTTGATAGAATTATATTTGACTTATGTGGTTACATAATTAATTGATGATGTTTTAAATTTTTATGCCATTATATAATTAATTAATAATGTACTTTTTAATGTTTTTAATTCATGATGTTACAACTATTGTAGCTCTCCTATAAATTTCCATATGATCATAATGAATAGTGTTTTGGGAAATTTCATGAAAGATGACACATTGATCGTAGTAGTGAAATAATTGCAAAGTCGTTTAGATTTTTTAGACCAATCACCCTTCACAATGTCATTTTTAGGATCATCTCCAATTTGATTACTATGAAACATAAGGTAGGATTTGATTGGCTTATCTTGGAGGAACATTGTGGCTTTGTGTAATGTGAGCAAATTTTGGATGGGGTAGTTGCTATTGCTAAGGTGGATCACTCCTTTCTGTGAAGGCCATACACTTATGATTGGGTCAAGTTTTCTTTTATTTAGAAATTTTCTATTTCCTTTTTGATAGGTTATGATTTGATTAGATGGGTTATGAAGCACTTATTTCAAGTAATTTATGTCTATTTTAATTTGTCATTTATTAAATTCAAACAAATCCAAAATTATGTCCCTTGCTTTAATTGATTATTATGTTATTTAATTATTAACTCAAATGACACCTCCAATTTAACTATATCTAATTGAATTTATCTAAAGTGTTGAACATTTTTAGATCAAATTTAGTAATTAACTCAAACAACTTTGCCAATTTAACTATATGTATATATAACTTTGAGTTATTTTTATTTTAACTAAAGTGAAGTTACAAAATACAAATTAAATGATATTTATGATTGTAAAATTTATGATTAAATATATCTCTTAGAATCCTTTTTGTCCCAATTTGAAAATAACTCTATATTATAGAATACATTTTTTAAAATTTTAAGATGAAAATAGCAAGGAAAAATAAAACAAATATCTTTATGAAAGAAGTATATTGGAATGAAATTAAATCTGATTTGTATTCCAATGTAAAAACTAAAAAGAATGGAAACAATTCTTTCAACACATAAACTATTATGCAGTAGTCAATTAAAATGAAAAAGCTTACTCTATATTAGTTAGGATACACAACTAAGAAAATGATCTAAATAGTCTAATAATTTGACTATTAGCATATAGCAATTTCTATAGAGTTGTAGATCTCTTCCATTTCAAAAACACAAAATAATATTAGGTAGATAATCAAACATCTTTCATTTCTACAATGACTTATTTATCCTACAAGAACTAAGTATATAGTATACAAAGAAAACCAACAAACCCACAACTACCCCTATTTTGAAGGAGTTTAGTTTTCTCCCCTTCCTCTCCCTAATCTTGTCTAATTATTTTAAAGAGACCAAGGGTCATAACACAACTTTATTCAACCCACTAAATAGCTTGGTTAATGAAACTTGACAAAAGCAACAAAACAATTGCTACATTTGGCATTTCATGTGGAATGAAGAGTGGTGACAATAATCTGCTTATAGTTTAATAAAACACTATTTTTAGAAGGCTTGACATTAGAAAGATAAGTGTTACTTTTATATCTTTATCTCTATCTTTGTTTCTCTCTCTTCTCTCTTTTTTTCTCCATATCCCTCTTTTTATCCCTTTATTTCTATCTTTGCTCCTCCTTTGTCTCATTTTGCTTCCTCTCTCTTGCTCTCTTTCTCTTTTTTCTCTCTACACCTATCTATATATTATCTCTATCTCCCTCTTTCTCCCTTTTCTCTTACTTTCTCTTTCTCTCTCCATATCTTTGTCTCCTTAAGTGTGCAATGGTTACATTGAAGAGATAGGTTGAAGAGGAAGAGAGAGAAGAGAGGGAGATTGATAGGTAGAAAAGGGAGAGAAAGAAGAGGGGAGGAGAGGGAGAGAGATATGTAGAAAGGGCGAGAGAGAAGAACATAGGGGAGAGAGGGAGAGATAGCTCAATATATATAGAGGGAGAGGGAGAGACATAGAAAGGGGGTGATATAGAGAGATAGAGGGGGATGGTGAAAGGGATAGAGAGATTGTGATAGAGGTAGAGAAAGATATGGATAGAAAGAGATAGAGAGAGAAGTGAGAGGGAGATAAAAAGAGAAATAGAGAAATAAAGATAGAGATATAGAGTAGGAGAGATGGAGGGATAGAATATTGTAGAATATTAAAACCTAGCTAAATGGTACCATAATTTTCATTTTAATTAACATACTCTAAAACCTAATGAATCTTTATTTTTAGGTTGTAGCTCGTCAAATTGGAGAAGTGAAAGGTCAATACTAGCGCCGAGGAAGAGTTTGGAGGAGTGAAAACAAGGTCAATACCAGTGTCCAGAAAGAGTTTGGAGTTAAAACAAGGTTAATACAAGTGCCGATGAAAAGTTTGGAGGAGTGAAAACAAGGTCAATACCAGCACCGAGGAAGAGTTTGGAGGAGTGAAAAAAAGGTCAATACCAGTGCCGAGGATGAGGTTGAGGGAACTCAGAGAAAATAAATGACCAAGGGACAATGAGTGCTATAAGTTTGACACCCCCATTCTCTTTAACCTGCAATTTTCATGCCTAGTTTCCAAAGATCTTCTTGTACATTGGAACCCCCATTCTCGTAAAATGGTATAAGATAAGACAAAAAAATAAAATAGCTTAGTCTTTCACATTTTTATCGACCGGCCTCAGGTCTTGGAAAATCTCCCATAATCTACCCACATCTTGGTTGAGGTCTAGGATTTCATCACACATAGCCTTCATTGCATGAGTCTGAAGCAATTGTAGACTTAGCCCTCTCTAGAAGCTTAGTAAATTTGACCACTTTATCTTTATTTTTCCTCCAATTTTTATGTTTCTTCCTCCCCTTTGAATCATCTTGCACAACTTGAACTTATAGTTTCCTTTTCTTATTGATCCTTCATGTGCTCATGTCAATCTAGCTAGTTGACCACCTAGTTACCCCAAAAATCCTCCATGATGTTAAGCTTAATGCCTCCCACCTCCTCCAAAAAGATTGACATTGTCATCATTCTCATCTAGAACTCATAATTAAGTCCCACTAACTTTCGAGGTTCAATTTGTTTGTGGGAACATGTTATTCTTTGTTATCTTATGTCCACAAAGTTGCTAAGAACATAAAACAATAAGAAAAAAATTGAAGG